>CM032413.1:3625125-3740125 GCA_019049475.1 Eueides isabella | reverse complement strand
CGTCTTCGAATGATTTACAAACATCACGTAAAGCTAAAAAGGCTGACATGTTTAATTTAATTCTTAATCTTTTAATAATTTTATAATGTTAAATTTAAACATTAGTTTTTACAAAATAACTTTTCGGTTGAAAACTTTTCAAAACAAAAGTTTGAATCAAATACCACAGATTAAATAAATAATAGATTACATAATATTTATTCGAAAGTTTATTACAGTTATGACTTATCTGTTTTCGAAATATAATTGAATAGAAGATATAAAGAAAGGAGTACCAGCTAATGAAATAACAGGAACTAAATTTTTATTTATCTAAAATCTAATATATTTTTTAAGGTTTCCATAAAACAAAATGTAAAGCTTGAATTCAAAATAATGATTTTTTTTTAATTTATATTCGGTAATTTTATTTGTTACATAAAAAATATTTAAATAGAAATGAATATAAACTGTTCAGAATTTTAGAATAATCAATTTCAAAATTAAGTATTTAAATTACTCATTAAAATATTTAAATTAAATATAAAAATAATTATGAACAATTTTCAGTATTTCAGAATATTTAATTTTTGTATAGTCTGTAACTGTGACCTGATTCCTGAAATTTTCTGTCAAATATATTAATCACAACAAACATGAGAAAATATTGTTTTTAAGTAATTACTACTAAATCTCCGAACATAAAATGGACAACAAATAAACAATAAAACAAACCAGTGCATCTAAAATCCAAAACAACATATGTTAATACAGAAAATCTATTAAAATGGCAGAAGAGGAACCTTTTCATTACATGTCTTACACACCTACCGAAGTCCTTATTTATATATTTTCCTATTTGAATCCCATACAATTAGTAAGATGCCGCCAAGTATGCTGGAGATGGAGATTGATAATCGATAATTTGCTAAAACGGGACCAATTATGGCGTGAATTCTGCAAGAGGGACTTTAAAGATCTGTATAAAGTTGCATTTTATAAATGTAAATCTGGTTTACATTGGTGTGATGTATACAGAACCTTGTCATTATGGCCTCGAATAGATGAAGCTACTGAGTCTAGAGATGAGTTTGCTTCAGCTTCCAGTTCATCAGATGAAGTCAGGGACTTCCAAGTTTTAAGAGACGGCATTGTGGGTGTTCATAGTAGAGGTTCCATCACCTATTACGACTTAGACACCATGGAACCGTTCAAAACAGGTAACATCCAAGGCAATTATTTGAGATACATGGAAAATGAATCAACAATCTTGATACTCGGCTACAATCTCAATTTATTCATTATTAGAAAGTACAGATCTGACAAATCAGAAGGCAACGCTACATTTCAGAGTGTCAAAACATTCATTTTGCGTAAACATGAAGTGTATTTTGTTACTTTAAGCGATGCCGTCTACATATGTAAGTTACTTTTTTGTTTCTTCAGTATCCTGCTCTGCATAGCAATCTGTCCTTGAACATTTAGCCTGTGAGTTGTTTGAACTAATGTCTGGGTAGATGAATTGTTGGTATATGGAGTTGTCCATTGACTACTCTCACTATTCCTTTGTAAATCTCATCGGGAGATTTGAGATACTATTCCTTTTCAGTCTTGTGAATGAGATACTGCCGGAGCCTTTTAACTTAGCAGCCAGAACATTGACATGGTTTGCGAGTTTTCTTTGGTATTTTATACTGCGGGCAGCGATTTCATCTTTTACAGTGTTGAGCCTCAGGTCTTGCAAAATGTATTTGTTTTGGATACAATTTGGTATGTTAAACATAGAACGTAGAGCTTTGGTCTGAAATCTTTCAAGTATTTCTATATTACTATTACTTGCAGTTCCCCAGAGCTCCATTCCATATGTCCATACAGGTTTTAGTATAGTTTTGTATACTGCCATTTTGCTTTCATTTGTTAACTGGGAGTTTTTGCCAATTAACCAGTACATGGATCGAAGCTTTGCGTCTAGTGCTTTTCTTTTGCTCCAGATGTGTTTCTGCCAGGTCAACCTCCTGTCCAGATGCATGCCAAGGTATTTTACAGTAATATCATGAGGTATTTGTTCTCCATTCAGAGTGACTGGTGCGCAGTCGCCTTTTCTTAAGGTAAAAGTAACATGGACTGATTTGCTTTGATTCGTTTTTATTCTCCACGTCTTAAGCCAATCTTCAATCTCAGTCAAGTGTTTTTGGAGGTTTGCTGACGCTATTGTTGGGTTGACATCTTCTGACATTATTGCAGTATCATCTGCATATGTGGCGGTAAAAGTGTTGTCATTAATAGGAATGTCGGCAGTGAATATTAAGTAAAGTACGGGCCCTAGTATACTGCCCTGAGGGACTCCAGATTTGATTTCGAACATATCTGACGTAACATCGTTCATTTTGACCTCATAGCATCTTTTCTCCAAATAACTTTTTAGCATGTTGTAGAAAGAATGAGGAAGGTATTTCTTTATTTTAAATAGGAGACCATCATGCCACACCTTATCGAAGGCCTGACTTATGTCTAGAAACACAGCTGAGCAGTATTTCTTCTTTTCTAAAGCATAGCTAATGGTATCAACCAACCTGTGGACCTGTTCAGTGGTGCCATGCTTTTGTCGAAATCCAAATTGATGTTCAGGAAGAATAGCATTTAAATGAGGTTGCATTCTGTTCAAGATTATTTTTTCAAGTAATTTTCCACCTAGCGAAAGCAGACTAATTGGTCGATATGATGAAACTTCTTCTTGCTGTTTTCCGGGTTTCAGAATCATTATCATCTGAGCAAGTTTCCAATGGCTTGGAAAATGGGACAGCCTCAAACATGAGTTGAAGATAATAACGAGGTACGTTATACCACTCTTCGGAAAGTTGCTCAACAGTACTGCATCTAAAAGATCATATCCTGGTGCTTTATTTGTTGGAAGAGATTTAATTTCTCTAAGTATTTCAGAAGGACTTACAGGTTTTAAAGGTAAACACATTTGGTTAGGCGACTGGAGATAGTCCACTATATCTTCCTCCTTGTCAGGATCAGAACTAGGTAGTGGTGTGAATACCTTTTCGAGATATTGTGCAAATATTTTTACTTTCTCTGCATCAGTCCTAGCCCAGGTCCGATCTATCTTTCTCATTGGTGGGATATGTTCTTTTGGTCGCTTGAGGTGTCTGGTTGCGCGCCATAGTGAATAATTTGTATCCTTGTATGCAGTAAGTTGAGACAAGTGATTTTGAAGGCATTGGTTTTCATGTTCTCTTATCATATCTTTTAACTCGTTTGTTGCCTTGTTAAAATTCGTTTTGTCACAAGGATATCTGGTTTTGTGCCATTCTCGTCTTAATTTCCTTCGTTCTTTGACCTTTTCAGTGATTTTTCTTGGGTATTCCCTCTGTTTAGAATTTGGTTTTCTATATGTAGGAGTAGCAATGGCGGCAGCCCGATGTATAACTATGTTAAGTTTTTCGATCTCATTTTCTATATCTTCGCTTGTCTTTAGTTTAATATTTAAATCTATATTACTGTCTAATATTTCTCTGTACTGTGCCCAGTTTGTATTTTTATTATAGACTCTATGGACTGTTTGTGACAGAACAGGAAGTTTATTTAAATTTATAATGACTGGAGTATGATCTGATGATAGATCTTCACATTTTTCGATTTTTAAACAGTTGAGCCCAAGGTTTTTAGAGATATAGAAATCTAGCAAATCTGGTATTTTATTACGATCTGTTGGCCAGTATGTAGGTTCCCCGTGAGAGATACAGTCAAGATTAATATCAAGAGTGGCTTTATATAGCTGCCTACCTCTTGGGTTAATCAGTCTTGAACCCCAATAGGTATGTTTGGAGTTCCAGTCTCCGCCACACAGAAAAACTGGTCCAAGTTTATTGAAAAACTGTTTAAATTCTTCAGCTACAATTCTGTGACGTGGTGGGCAGTAAATTGCAGTGAGAGTTGTTTGCGTATCTTTATGGTGTATTTTGACGGATGTTGCTTGGATTTTGTCCATTTTGTGTGGTTCAAGTGGGTAATGTTTGATTTTATTTTTAAGGATAACTGCTGTTCCACCATGGGAGTTACCAGACGGGTGGTCAGTTCTGTATATTGTGTAGTTATGGATTTTTACGTGTGTTTTTGGTGTAAGTCTTGTTTCAGCAATTAAAGCAACATCAATGTTCTCAGTATTCATGAATAACTCGAGTTCTTTCAGCCGGTCAGTTAACCCGTTGGTATTCCAGGTCATAATGCGTATATTTAGGCCCTCTGTGTTGTCAGACGTGTGATTAATTTGATCATCTGATCAATCATGCTGTCCATCATGTCTTTCATTATTAATTGAAATTTATCAAACATTTTGTAAGTTAGATGACGACGAATTGAACTGTGTACAAATAGCACAAATGAGTTCTGGAGTTATGTGCATAGGTTATACAACACAGCTAAACATACTAACTTTCCAACGTGATATCTTCTCTATAATAGGCACCGAGCGTAAATTACAATGTACTATGGGTCCTACGACTAATCTACTTGACGTATTAAAAACGTACAATCTTCTAGACCATCTAGATTGGCGTGTTTACTTTCAATGGATGTACGTATTGAACCATTCTATACCACAGGGTCCTCTTCGAGATATAATTATTATAAAAATATATGGAAAATCTGTTTTCATGGGTTCGAACTGGGGTGTTCTTAGAATTTACCACTCACCATATGTCAATGGGGAATTCGATATATTTAAATCTGAACCTATAAGGCAATATAACTTTATGGAACGTTGCGACTGCCCAGTTCTATCAATGTGTCCGATAATTCAAATTGATATTGTCGAAGGCGAAGATAGTCATTCAATTCTGGTAGCGATGCCCAAAAAAATTGCAGTAATAACGTATTCTCATGATTTTTACAAAACTAAATCTGCGCCTTCATATATTTATTGTCCTGACGCAAAAGTTGTTACAATTAACGATTGATTCAAAAGAAAATATGTTTTTTTTATCTAAAAGCTTTGATTTGAATACACAACTTCACTTTATTTCAATATAGGTGACATGTTAATTTTAATTTAGTTTGTTTGTTTGATCTCAGGAACTATTGGTTCCAATTGTGAAAATATATTTGGGCTAGACAGCCTCTTTTAATGAGGAAAGCTATATACAAAATTACAAATCTTTGTATAAAGATATCTTTATATATAGCCCAAAGTATATACTTTGGACTATATAATGTAACGTAAAAAAAAATATTTTTTATTGCAATTATTAGGAAATTATCTGAAGCACAAATTTTAATATAATTTCTAAATTTAATTTAGAAATTAACATAACTTCTGTTTACTTTAGCATGTGTCTGAAAAAAATATTATATATGATTTCAAGCTGTGATTGTATTTTTTCTTAGACCAGTATTATTATACTTAGTTGTATATGTTAAACTAAAAATCTATATTTTTTTTCTGTATCCTACACATAGTAAAGTAGAAAGTGGGAACCTGGGAACCCAGTATTAGGGTACTATGTTTCCCCATTAAGACTTCCTTGCTTTCGGCTGAAATATCCTGTGTAGAAATTCACAGCCGCTCGCTTGCACGTAGAACGACAGTGTCAGGCCTGTTCATTTAGTTACAATTGTAATTTCGAGGCCTGTCGTGGCGCAGCGGCACAAGTGTGTCTGTAAACGACAGGTTGTGGGTTCGATCCCCACTCGAAGAAATCAAAAATTTAATATTTTCAACTTAATTACTTAGTGTTTTTATTTCATCGCTCTGATGACAAGGCAAAGCGCGGCGTTATGTTTCGCCGCTCAACACGCAATGTCTCTAATTCGGCGGAAAGTGGGGAACATAATGGAGTGTCTTATTATTACGTTACCAAGTTCTCTCTGTCTACCCTGCCAGGTGGGGTACAGGGTGAAGCTGAGAAATTGTAATTTTGAGCGTTAGAATACGATTCAGGCGTTCATTTCTTGTAAGTATTTGTAAATTGCGTGGAGAACGGAGTGACTTCACACTAGGTTCCCATGTTCCCTATGCCTACCCTCCTAAATGCGAGACGTAGGTGAAACTTCTGGTGGTGAAATTGATATGTATATGTCACTATGAAGAGAATTCATATGTAAACTAGGATTCATTTATTGTCGTCTAATATCTTTTTACTGCTATATCTATAATTGTATTAAAAAGCTGAAGTGTTTGTTTGGTCGAATGCTCTAACCTCAGGAACTACTGGTATGGAGTAAAATATATATATATATATATATATATATATATATATATATATATATATATATATATATATATATATATATATATATATATATATATATATATATACATATATACATACATATATACATATACATATATACATATACATATATATATATATATATATATATATATATATATATATATATATATATATATATATATATATATATATATATATATATATATATATATATATATATATATATATATACATATATATGTATATATATATATATATATATATATATATATATATATATATATATATATACATATATACATATCTACATATCTACATACATACATATATAAATTTTAAGTCAGGCTTTACACTACCACGCTGTTACATGTTAGATATTTCTATTCAGTATGTAGGAAGCACTATGTCTTTTTATTCACTTATTTAAATAGGACTTAGGTCTGTCGTGGCGCAGCGGCACAAGCGTGTGACTGTAAACGACAGGTTGTGGGTTCGATACACACGAGAGGAAATTAAATATTTAATATTTTGAAATTAAATATTTAATGTTTTCATTTCTTCGCTCTGGTTATAAGGCGAAAGCGCGGCCTAGAGTTCCGCCACTCTATACACGCAATGTCTGAAATTCGGCGGAAAGTGAGGAACGGAAGTGGAACGGAGTTTCTTAACACTAGGTTCCCAAGTTCCCTCTGCCTACTCTGCCGTGTGCGGGATAAAGCGTGAAGCTGAGTGAGTCTCAATTTTACCATTGTCTGATAAGTTCTAGTTAATTTAACTGGTAGATATGTAGGCCTTATTTAAGAAATGTTTTTTTTTTAATTTGTAGCTTGAATTGTTAGTGAAATTACTTATTCTAGGGCGAGAAGATTTGTTTTTTTTGTTGTTTTTGTTTTGTCACTTAGGTAAGAGCAGAGAAAAATTGAGAGAAGAGAAAAATTTTAATGTAGTCTCGCTTTAATATACAGGCTGTGCAATTTTAGTCATTTAAGTTTCTCATATAATTGGCGCTGCCAAAAATATTGTATTTTATTGTGTTTAAAATTTGTTATCATTTTTTTTTATAGCTTCACGCTGTAGCACGAGGCAGGGTAGGCAGAGGGAACCCGGGAACGTAATGTTAAGACACTCCGTTCCTTTCGTTCCCCACTTATCATCTCACGTTATCATTTATCAGCTATTATATTAGTTATTTAACAGCGATTCACACTCGAGGAAATGAAATATTTAATATTTTCACTTTTTTGCTCTGGTAACGTGGCAAAACGCGGCGTTGAGTTATGCCACTTAACGTTCAATGCCTCAAGACTTCGGCGGATAGTGGGGAACGGAAGTGTTTTAATGGGAACGGAGACACTACATTAGATTCTCAAGTTTCCTCTGCCTACCCTGCTACGTGCGGGAATCATAATATTAGCCTTTTATTTAGTAAATACACGAAATTTGGGCTGTTAGTGTGTTTGTTTCAATAATTGCTATTGTATGTATATTAAGTATAATATTGATCATAGTTATGTCATTTAATAAACATTTTCAAAAGAAATAATGCTTTTTTTTTTTCATTAAACTTTAATGAAATGGTTGCAATTCTGATTCTACTCAGGCTGATATTAATATTTATAACTGGTGACTCACTCGCGGCTTCGCCCGCTTGAATTACACTTACATTATATAGTAAACTCAATTATTTTCAACAAATTTAAAGTTAGAAAATATTTTTTTAGAAAGTTTGAACGTAGCAGGAGCGGGTTTAAAAAAAGTATTAATTTCAATTACTTTCTTTAATACTTTGAATTGACGTATTTTTTTTTATTTATCAACCGATTTAGATAAAACAAACACTGAATGTTAAGCAAAAGTTTAAATAATGTTAAGCATAAGTTTAAATAATGTTAAGCAAAAGTTTAAATAATGTTAAGCAAAAGTTTAAATAATGTTAAGCAAAAGTTTAAATAATGTTAAACAAAAGTTTAAATAATGTTACCAAAAGTTTAAATAATGTTAAGCAAAAGTTTAAATAATGTTAAGCAAAAGTTTGCATTTAAAACTAGTCACCCGTTTTTGAGTTAATTAAAAAAAGAAAAACGTTTTTTGGGCTATTTTTAGACGTTTTTTTTTATTCCATGTATAGACGGTTAAAGATTTATTGTAAGTATTGATGTAAGAAATTCCATAGTGTCAGTGGAATTTTCTAATATAAAGTAAATTATTTATTATTGTCCTGTTTTAGCGTGGATATCGTGCGGTGTTTAACTCCGCCATGAAACGCCTGATTTCAGAAAAAGGCGAGTGACTTCGTTCTCTCTGTCTACTCTGTAAGGAGGATATAGCATGAAGCTATATTACTTACCCTATAAATGATTTTTAAAAATACCTATAATTTACTTTATTATTATTATTAGCTTTACAGGCAGGGTAAGCAGAGGGAACTTGGGAACCTATTGGTTAAGACCCTCGTTACACTTCCTTTGCCCACTTTCCGCCGAATTTGATTTGCATTTCGTGTTGTGTGGCGGAACTCAACGCCGCGCTTTCGCTTGTAATTGTACCAGAGCGAGGATATGACAACATTAAATATTTAATTTCCTCGAGTGTGTATCGAACCTAATACCTGCCCTGTCACACACTTGTGCCGATAAATTAAAAATTCGTAATAATTATGTGAAAGTTTCAACAGTGTCACGGTGTATGACCTGGTGACTGACAAGAAACAGCGAAGTCTTAATATTAGGGTCCCGATTTTGCCCCTTAGGTACGGAACCCTAAAAATGACAAATAAAATACAATTTAAAATCAAACTTTATTGAATTTCATAATTACCAAATTGTTGTATAGCACAGAAACTGTCTCCAATGTGTCTGGATTCTTCAGTAGAACGCAGTAATCAAGATTGCTAACCAGAGGAGACGGCGGGTGGTATGTAAACATCACTCTTCTCTTCTCTATTTCTTCTCTAAGTCTCCTTAATTTACTTTCTTCTTTAAATTCTCTTTTATCTCTATCTCATTTATTGAATTTCATAGTTACCAAATTGTTGTATAGAACAGAAACTGGCTAATGTGTCTGGATTCTTCAGTAGAACGCAGTAATCAAGATTGCTAATCGGAGGAGACGGCGGGCTCTTCTCAATTTCTTCTCTAAGTCTCCTTAATTTACTTTCTTCTTTAAATTATCTTTTATCTCTATTTCCTTTATTGAATTTCATAATTGCCAAATTGTTGTATAGCGCAAAAACTGGCAGATGTATCTGGATACTTTAGTAGAGCGCAATAATCAAGATCACTAATCAGAGGAGACGGCGGGTGGTATGTGAACATCACTCTTCTCTTCTCGGTTTCTTCTTTTAATCTCCCTAACTCATTTTCTTTATTAAATTCTCTATTATCTTCGTAGTTAAAACCGTAAACTTCTACAGAGTTGTAAGAAGGAATGGTTTTAACTATTTTACTTTCCTTTTTGTTCGTAATTTTAGCTTTATCAAAATATGTGTGTTTTTGAATAACCTTGTCAATTTTACGTTTTTTCTTTGATTTTGTAAACAAATTACGCCTTTTGAACGTACATTCTGGGTCTCTACGACCATTTTCTACTATCATGGCCTGCTGATAGAACCTGATCGATTTTTCCGTTCGTTGTTTGTTTTTGGCCATAATTTTTAGAGCTTCATACAAATTTCTGGGTTCCTCAACGGGAGAACCCATTTGTATCTGCTCCTTTAAAATGTTCAACAAATTCTTCTTTTTAGACTTGATGGTAGACGATTTTGGCTCAAAGCTTTTTGATTTCGGTAATTCTGCAGCTTTCTTAACTTGAACAAACGATTTGGCTTTGATTTTGGGGAAAATTGGTATTGTCTTATTAAAAATATTAGTGCCGCTAAATCTATCTCTATATATAGCTATATCAGATATCTTCTTTCTTAACAAACTTTGATGTGATTCATTATATTTATTATTAATTTCAAGTTTTTCCGCGACGTCTTGATTTATTTCTAGAATAGTATTTAAATTTTTGCCATTGCCATTATCACGGTCTGTTTCATTATTATACATATTAATTGTAGTTTCCAAAAGATCTACAAATAAATTGTATACCTTTTTATCATTTTCACCGGTTTCTACTGATCTTGGTTCTTCTTTATTAATCTTCTTACCTTCTAGAACTTGATTGAATATGCTATTTTCTTCTCTAGTCCTTTCTATATCTGCATGACCGAAATTCGTCAATTCAGAATAAGTTGACGAAGATTGATTCATATCTTTCCTCGATTGTAAGACAACAAAATCATCGTACACCGTCTGTTGATTCAAAACTTTTGATTTATATAGATTTTTTGCGTTTTCCCCTGATTTTAAAGTTTTATGCCTGCGTGGTTTTGGTGTTTTATCGATGGGGTTATCGTCAATATCTGGATGTTGAGTGCTTGCTGTTGATTTAGATAAGATTGTAAGTACTGAGGACATGAACTTCTTTTGACCAGGTCTTGGACGAAGAGGTGCTTTTCGCTTTGTTTGAATTGTAGCTGTGTCTGTTGTAACATAAAATCATATTTCTAATTGAGATTAATTGCTTTTAGGCCATCGTGGTGCACAGTTGTGGGTTCAATATCCTTAGGGGGAAATGAGTTATTTTCTACAAAATTAACAAAAATGTTTCAGGCAATTGAAATTACAATTTCATTTCTATAGAAGCCGTCGTGAGGCAGTGGCATAGTGAGTGGCTATAAAAATGCTGGTTGTGGTCCAATTCCTACTCGATTATAATATTTCCATTTCTCTGCTCCTGTAAAACGACAACGCTACGCAATGCCTTAAGTTCGGCAGAAAGTGAAGAACAGTAGTATCTAGATGAAAACGCAAAGTTTTAACTCTGGGGATACGTCGGATACAGCGTGAAAATAAAGAAAAAGAAATTATAGCTTCACTAAAAAAATCTCTAAAGGCCGTTTTGGCGCAGTGGCACAGCGTGTGATTGTAAATGCGACGCGCTCAGCCGTCGCATTTCGATACTACTCGACTTTTTTTAATATTTTCATTTCTGCGCTCTAATAATAAAAAAGAGCAGTGTTCAGTTTCACCACTGCAAATCTAATGACACGATAATAGTGCGTTGGGTACGTATCGGAGTGTTTTAACACTAGATACCCTCTGAATACTCTGCGAGTATAACGTGAAGCTCATCATACCTTTCGCGTCTAGTAAGGAACTAACAGCATTTCTCTCCACGAATAATCGTGTTTTCACATTATCATTGCTAGCGCACTTTTTGCCCCTCCTTGGTCTATTATAATGTGTTTTAGTTTGTGATCTAACAACGGCGGTGGTTAAATCCATTTTATTTAAATTGTTACATACATATATTACGGCATTTTTGAAAATTTCTAGTGTTTTTGGTCTGATAATATTTGTTTTTTAATGTGACATAATAATATATTTATGTCAGATTTTGAATGAGGTTGGATTATCACAAATGTGATTGGGAACTTTGTTTTTCTTTTTCGATTTCACACTATTTCCCGCATAGAAATGTAAAAAGATGGCTGGCCATAGCCTGGCTTCGACAGTTGTGGCTGTGGGTTTATGGAAATTATTTTCATTTTCTCGGTCTGGTAAAAAAACGAAGAATGGCGTTAAGATCCGTCCCTTTCCAACACGACGTATTGTCACCAAGATACGCGAAGGAGGTGCGCGGGTTGTGAAATAAATTAACGATATGGTCCAATGGTCTCTCGTAGGCTATTTAAAAAAAATCAATAAATATTTATAAAACCTCTTTACCTAAAATCTAGTTGGCAATTTGGCATATACAAATGTAATGTAATTGTTGAAAATTCTTGTAAACAAAATTTTCTGTGAATAATCCAAGATGAATGTTAACAATACTAAACTTACTATCAATAAGGGACCTAATCTAAATATTAAGCAAATAGAAAAACCTAAAACTAATCACAAAGATAGAGGTGATGCAACTAAAGTGGACACAGTTAATGTTAGAAAAAATGATGAAACAAAGTTTAAAATTAAAGCTAAAGCCAATATAGACAAATATCATAACGGTGCTTCATGTAAATCTGATAAAAGGGAAGTAATGGAAACCAAGGATTTAAGAAAAGGTTAATAAAAAATTATAAAGTACCTAGAATTGATTAAGATGGCTTAAAATTTAGTGAGGCCTGTCGTGGCGTAGCGGCACAAGCGCGTGACTGTAACTGGGTTCGATCTCCAGTCGAGGAAATGAAATATTTAATATTTTCAATTTAAATATTTAATGTTTCATTTCTTCGCTCTGGTAATAAGGCAAAGCGCGGTGTTGAGTCCGCCACTCAACACGCAATGCGTGCGGGATTCAGCGTGAGCTAAAAAAAATAGTCAAAAAAAAAATAGTCAAATTGTTGTGGTTTCGTAAGAATGTTTTAAAACTAGCTGTACTTTACCTATTTAACCTGTATGTGGCGTAATACAGCGTAAAACTAAAAAAGAAAATGTCTCAATAGACAGTGTCGGTTTCCAAGCCAATATCCAGAAAGATATTGCCACGACTATCATCCATGACGAATTATTATACAGTTCATAAGCAGAGTTAAAAAAAAACTGTTATTTTCTATTTCCGTAGAAGTTTCCTTTCTTAATAACTCTAGTTTAGTTATTGCGGTATCAGTCACTGAGGAACGAGGAAGTTTAATAGTTACTTTGTATAATTTATTAGATGGTTCAATTTATTTATAGATGTAAAGAATCAAAAGGAAGATAAATCCAAAGCCCCCGAAGAAATCATTAAAAACAATAAGCAAAAGACATTTCCAAAAGCCCTTTCTAATAAAGAAACCATTAAAATCTCTACAGAAAATAATAAACCTCAAACTGAATCTAAATCACAGAAAATTTTAAGGATCAATATTCCCAATATAAATGAAAACAAGCAAAAAAATAAGAAAATTGTAAGGAATGAGTCTAAAACCACCGGAAAAGGGTCAAGAAATCGTACATTATCCCCAGTTTTGACCAAGAAGGCATCACCATCAACAGAAATAGCCAAGTGGTCAGGTAATAAACTGGCCAAGCCATATTATGAAGCGTGGGTCAATTATGCTGGAATTTCCAAGAATATATCTATGCTGGAGAAGAATACGAGGATTCAGAAACAATTAAAGAGGTACAAAAGTCCTGAACTAATGTACGAGAATTATGCAGATGAAAAATTTACAGGAAGGATCAAAGTTAACTATAAATAGTGATGATTATTTTTTAGACCATACTAAAGTTACTTGAGTAACTTTAAGCGATGTTAAAGTTACTTGAGTAACTTTAAGCGATATTAAAGTTACTTGAGTAACTTTAAGCGATATTAATGTTACTTGAGTAACTTAAAATAACTTGAGTGACTTTAATATATTAGAAGAAATATTTGGAATAAGCCGTTGTCTTTGTCTTTGTTTGAAGGTGCAGTGAAAAAATGTTTTGTTATCTATATTAAAAGATGTAAAGCAAAATTACTGTTGTTTTAGTTAAGTATTTTACTATAAGGAACACGGTTTGGCAATTTTAAAGGTATCATCAGTTTGTTGGTTCGATTCTCACTCGAGGAAAGTAAAAATTTAATATTCCATTAATAATGTCTTTGTTACATGTCGCGATTGTTACACATTTAAAAAAAAACACTTTTAACCGGATTAATCGCGTGCATTGATTGGTAAACATTTTTGGAAACCCGACGTTGCGAACACTTTGCAGTCTACCCGTGACCACTGAATACTGCAAAGTTTCATCCGGTTAAAAGTGTTCATTTTAATTTAATTTTTTTTTTTGTCAATATCGGCGGAAAATGATGAACGAAATGGATCTTAGCCCTATGTGCCTTCTGCCTGCCTTGCCATGTGCAGGACACAGTGTTATGCTGAAAAAAAAACAGCCCAACTGAGTTTCTTGCGGTGGTTCTTCACAGGTCTGAGGCAGTAACTGTAACCGGTGGTAAATGGTGGATGAAATTTAAAAATAATGCATAATTTCTTATTTTGAATTAAATATTTAAATTTAAATACAAATACTAATACTCTTAACCTAAAAGCAATGACTGTGACTCACGACTAGTGCCGGTTTTAGCACTAACCGCGCTTTTGGCAAGATTACTGGCACTAAGGCTCCGGTAAAAACTTAAAAAAAAAATAAAGCCACGCCTCTAGGTACTTTTAATGATAAATTGTCAGAACAAAGACCATAGCACATCGCTAAAATCAGCGAGAAGCTTGATAGCAACCCGTTCGGAACTCGTCAGTGTTGGGCCCTCATAAAGGCTGCACTTAGTGAAAAGCCAGCCTTCGCTTGCGTCACTGCGCACAGGAAATGACGTCGACCAATGCCGAAATAAACTTGTGTCTTCTATTAGAACATCTCTCGGTAATACCTGCTTATAGGGTTAAAGGAACCTGGTTTCCAAATTAAATACTTAATGTTTTCATTTCTTCGCTCTGGTTACAAGGCAAAGCGCGGCGTTGAGTTGGGAAAAAAGTGGCCGGCGGTAATCACTTACCATTGCGTCTTATCTTTTTCATTAAAATAATCCTCTAAAAACATATAATGAGACTTATTTTTATATCACCTTCTATTCTGTACAAAACCTCCGATATTTGTATTTCAGGTCGAATTGTTTTTCGTATTTAAAAAGCGTATAAAAATTTTGAACGAAGCAGGATTTGAACCCACGCCTCTGGAAAACCGTTCCAGGGCTCTGACCAACCAAGCCATACGTTCATATATATATATATATATATATATATATATATATATATATATATATATATATATATATATATATATATATATATATATATATATATATATATATATATATATATATATATATATATATATATATATATTCTATCCATCCCCCTAGAGGGGGGATCGAATCTACAACCTACAGTTACACGTATTCATAGGATCCACATCCGCAAAGTAGGCAGTAGGCAGAAGGAACTTAGTATCTTTTAAAACTCTTCGTTCCACATTTTTCGCTAAATACTTGAGATATTGCGTGTTGATTGGCGGAACTATACGCCGCAATCCGCGTCGTTACGAACGCGCAGCAATCGATGCGAAGAAATAAAAATCATTCTTTTCGTTGCGTGGAGGGAATAGAATTCGATTTAGTCAAATAAAAAAAATCTAATCAGTTATATATTTTTTATTGTTATTTAATGTAAATTACATTATAACTATATCGTTTGATTTATTCACTTGTGCCTATGTGTCAGCTACACGCTGTCTCCTGCAGGTTTAGACCAGTATTATGTTCTGTGAAATTAAAGGCATTGCATGTTGAGCGGCGGAACTTAACAACGCGGGTCAAAGTCAGTGTCTTAGATAATTCATAGTTATAGGTTCGATCTTCATTTGAGGAAATCAAATATCTCATATTTTCGCTCTGGAAACAGCGCAAATTGCGATGTTTAGTTACGCCAATGAACACACAGTGTCTTAAATTCGGCGGAGAGTGAGGAAGGAACTTATCTCGATGAGAAGTGTCTTAACTCTAGGTTCCCAAGTTTCTTCTTCTTGCCCCACTACATGCGGGATAAAGCGTGAAGCCGATAAATCAATATAGCTTGGTATTTCATGGTTTTCTTTAACATCTATTTTTCAATAGCTTTTTGATACTGAATCTGAAACAAAAATAGAAAGTAAAATACAATATCTTCGTTTAAGGAAGTGATCAAAAAAATCGATAGGAAAAATCTCTTATTACTCTTTTTTTTATGGCATAAAAGACAAGGCAAACGAGCGTACAGGACACCAGGGGAGCTACAGGTGCGTTGCCGGCCTTTGAGGTGGAGGTAGACGCGCTTTTTGAAAGTACCCACGGCGTATCGACCTGGAAATACTGCCGCGGGTAGGTCGTTCCACAGATGCATGGCGCGTGGAAGAAAATTCCTACGAAACCGCACAGTAGTCGAGTGCCACGTGTCCAGATGATGTGGATTACTCAAATTACTCTTATTACTCAAATCATTTAAGTACAAGGATATAATCGTCATATTATATTTAGTGGCGTAAATAAACGCTGCCTTTAAGTCTTAAAATTTAAGCTGTATGTGAAAGTTTGTGAATATGAATATTTGATCCACTTTCATGCAAAAATTACTGAACTGATTTAAATGAAACTTTACAGTATTCTGTTCCGTTCCCTACTTACCCAAGTTCCTTCTGCCTGCCCTGCTATGTGCAGGATACAGTGTTCAGTTAAAAAAAGATAATTAAATAAAAATATACATTAAGTTAAATAATATATATATATATATATATATATATATATATATATATATATATATATATATATATATATATATATATATATATATATATATATATATATATATATATATATATATATATATATATATATATATATATATATATAAAATTAAATAAAAAATATATAACCTGTGTATGTAGAAATTTGTTTTATCCAAATTCAACTTATAGTATACTAATATTGGCATTTTATTCACTAGCACCCATAAATAATCACCGATTACTTTTAAATCTGTAAAAAAATATCATTAGTGTATTCTTATTCTCAGCTTCACACTGTATCCCGCACACGGCAGGGTAGGCAGAGGAAACTTGGGAACCTAGTTTTTTTTTATGGAAAAGACGGCAAACGAGCATACGGGTCACCTGGTGGTAAGTGATCACCGTCGCCCACGACCCCGAGTAACTCCAGAGGAGCTACAGGAGCGTTGCCGTCCTGTAAGGTGGAAGGGCACCGGAGCCCGGCATTACCTAATGCGAAACGCAGTGGCCAAAGCCACTACTTAACGCCGGTCTTAAATGCCGGGGGTGTTAATAATCCGGTCGAGGCTGCCCATGCGTGTTGCCATTACTGGCAACGTGACTCTACCACACGCACTTTAGTCGCCTCTTACGACACCATCAGTACCAAGGTGATCCTATTCTAAGCCAGAATCACACGGCAAAAGTATTAAGACACTCTGTTCCCAACTTTCCGCCGAATTTGAGGCGTTGCGTGTTAATTGGCGAAACTCAACGCCGCGACTAATGTATTCAAGACCACATTTTATATTTTCACACTGTTTCCCCACAGTATACGCAGGATCCTGGGAACCAAATGTAGTTAACATTCGGTTCACTACACTACACTCCATTCCCATAGAGACATTTGCGTTCCCAATTAAACCCGACGGTAGTGCCTATTATTCCCAATGTGGGAAACATATTATTTCCTTTTACATGTGTTGGTGATAAGAAAAGTATGGCGTTCAATTCCAAAAGATATTAAAATGCTACCTGATATATACAGTAACAATTCAGCATCTTGCAAAGCTATTTTAATATTCTCAGGCTCCATCTTGTCGTCGACTCTCCAACACAAGATGGCGTCTTGGGCGACATTGGCGAAGAACAACGTTCTAGAACCAGGGTGGTAGTCGTGTGAACCACTTTGGGAGTCATGTCCTTTGATGCCTAGTGATTTGAACTGTAATTTTCAATATTATTGTATTTTAAATGTCGATCTATAAAAAAGATGATGAAATGCAAGGGCACAAACTGGTGACTATGATCGCGTCGAGCACGACGTTCTCAAGTTCCATCTGCGCCATGCATATATATAATACGGCGCGGAGCTATATATACCTGTCTATATTAATTAATTAACAAATAAGTATATACAATATTAGTTGCCCACAACTTTTGGAATAATGTTTCGAAAATTTTACACCCTATTAGAAGAGGAAGGTCTTACTCTTCTGCATGCCAGGGCAGGCAGGTCAACCCTGGAAACCTACTGTGACACTCCGATCCTGTTTCCATATCCGTTCCCAATTTTACATTGCGTGTTGGGTGGCGAAACTCAACTCTACAACAGACAGACGCACGCTTGTGCCCCTGCGGCAGGGTAGACAGAGATAATTTGGGAACCTATTTTAAAGACAGTCAGTTATGTTCCTCACTTCCCAACATCTCATTGCGTGTAGAGTGGCAGAACTCTAGGCCGCGAGGTAATGCTTGTATTTACGAGTATGTATATATACATATATGTACGTGTATATATGACTCACCTGATCACTTTTAATCATACCAGATTTCAAATATTTGGTATTGACAGAAAATTCTTGAATAGAAGCCAAAGGGTGGTAATATAATGTTCTATCACCGTTATAATCTGGTTCCGACAGAGCGATACTAAACAAGCCATTCTTGTGTTGCATCCAGGGTCTTGTGTATCCTAAAACAAATTAAGCTTACTTTGTAGTAACTGAGGCCTATCAGGCACAGCGCGACTCCAAACGCGCCTGTTCGTGGGTTCGATCTCCATTCGAGAAATATCTAATATTTTTTCTTTTCTTCGCTTTGGCGACGAGCCTAAGCCTGACGTTGAATTCTACCACTTAACCCACAATACATTGAATTCGACGTAAAGTGTAGAGTTTCTTCACACTTCGATCCTAAGGTCCCATTGCCTAACTTTCTCTGTACACACGGGACAGAGCATGAAGCTACAAAAATCACAGTGAAATTTACCATTCTGCACCTTAAGAGTCCTTAAGGTAGCATGTCTTGGCAATGTCTTCAAATTGTTCCTAAACGCAATAAAACATTATAATAATATAATTTTGCAGTTTCTTTTCTTCTATATCTTATACAGGAAATAGCAAGCAGTTAAAAAGCTTACTAGGTTTTTTTTTGCTACACGTTATATCCTTCGCAAAAGATAGCCAGAGGGAACTTTATAACCCAATGCCAATACACTGAGTTCCCAATTTCAGTCGAAATTCCAAACATGTTGTCGTTTATCGCAACTTAACGCCGCGTTCAACATTAACAACCACCTATTAAATACCTTCAATATGGAAATTTACGTAAGTTTCATCGTGAACAAAAGTGGAGTGATTTATTCTGAAACTCTCCAGTTTCTTCAAGGAGAATACAATCATTCCCTCCGTCGCTAAATCATTAATATATGCGTAGGCGTCATCACAGTTATCATTAGTAACTTCAACGGCTATTGATGTTAGACCTGAAATATAAAGCATACATATATATGTACAATCAACTGTTAATTTAATATTTTTACAATTTTTAAACTGTAAATCCAGACTTTTTCAAAAATACTTTTTAGAAAACGTATAATAATTAGAACGTAGCGTGACTTGATCCTGCTTTTCGTCGAAACCGTTCACCGTAACCGGTTGAACCGTTAACTGTTGTTTATAATGCTTCTGTGCCACGATAGGCCTCAATACTATTCTTCTCTAGGTTCTCCGATAATTTCTGCCCCAAGTAGAACTGCTTAGCTAACATTCGTTAACGTGGTGATTTTGAGTTCAATTCTCCCGTTACTGTTTGAGGGATGAGAATTTTATTATGCTCATAAGAGCGTTTTATCTTATTATAAAGGAACATAAAACGTGGTGTTGATTTCCGCCACTCAACATGCAAGAAGAATCTTACTACTATGTAAGATCTGCTTATCCCGCAGCCTGAAGCATTTTTTTTTTATATTTACAAACCTCCAGGAGTCCTTTCATTGATAAGATCACTGTCTGATAATTCATAATACAAAATTTGTTTCTCTGTCTGTAAATCGTATATAACAATGGCTGGCTGTTTTACTTGAGTTCCTTTTCCTGAAAAAAAGTGACCATAAAAATAAAATCTTTCCGTTAGTGATTGAAAGTCAACGCACAAATAAAACTACAGGATTTAGCAAAATTACGAGTAGAAATCTCCAAATTACTTGGGGAACAGGAAAAATGAGCTTTTCTATATTGGATTTTAAATTACATAGTATACGTCATGTTGTGAGTTCGCTCCTGAGGATATGGAATATTTTTTTTTGCTTTGATAGCAATTCAAGCGCGGTGTTTAGTTCCGCTACGTAACACGTAACTCGACGGGAAGTGGATAGTAAAAGTGTTCTAATGGAACGGAGTTTTAACTTAACTAGATGCCCAAATATCCTCAACTCTCTACTCTGCGGGATGCCATGTGCGGGATACTGCGTGAAGCTAAAAAAAATAAAGTCTACATACCAGGCACTTCCAATAATCCAGTCAACCATCCAAAGCCGTCCACAGGCATCTACCCTGGGGCGATACACAGATGTCAGATTTTCACTTCCCGGATAACGTTTCAAATGTGGAGATCTATTATCAGACAGTTCCACATAGTTCAATGTTGAAGGTATTCCTGAAATTATTAGTTTAGGTTTGATACATGTCGTAGTACAGAGGCGCAAGCATTTTGTGGGTTCGATCCCCACTCGAGTATATGAAATATTTAATATTTTCGAATTAAATCTCTAATGTTTTCATTTCTTCGTTCTGGTAAAAAGGGAAAGCCCGGCGTTGAGTTCCGCCACTCATCAAACAATGCCTTAAAATTCATCGAAAAGTGGGTAATAGAACAGTGTCTTAACACTAGGTTCCCAAGTTGTTTACTCTGCCATGTGCGGGATACAACGTGAAGCTTAGGAAGAAATTTTTTAGAGGTGTACGTATTTATCCTATTAAAACCAATTTTAAGCATTAAATTAAAGAAACTCAACACAATGAAGAATTAAAATTTCTAGTCTGACTAGAAAATATGTTTTAACTTCACTCTTCCTGAATATAGCTGCAAGTGTGAACCAAAGATCTAGTATCGAGACACTCCGCCCTCCTGTTTCCACCAGATTGTGAGACACTGCATATTGAGAAGTAGAGCTCAACGACTCAAAAGTAGATGAGGAGAGAAAGAAAAAATGATATGTAAGCTTTTTAGGGAAGTAATTCTCTTACCATAACGTCGTCTCGGAACGGTAACAAACACTAGGTCTTTGTAAACTTCAAAGCCGACAGGAACATTGTTGTATTGTATGAAAAATTTCTCCGAATCATCTAATTCCTGCTCGAAATGGACGGCACCAGGTATTTTCTTGTAATCTGCATCTTTGTTATCTACAAGCATAATTTCTTTTAAGTTCATGATGTATCTCATACTTGGCGAGGTTCCTACAAAGGGAACCTGGGAACTTCACTTACTCCATTCCACTATCCATTGAATTTGAGGTAATGCGTGTTGTGTGGCGGATCTCAACGCTACGCTTTCCCCTTTTACCAGAGAGATCGATGCTCTCTTCACTTTCGTAGATGTCAAACTCTCAACCTACATGCCGTTAGTCAATAAGTAAAATATTTTACGCTATGTCCCTTACATAGCAGGGAACGCAAAGGGACCTGGGAACATAGTGTTAAGATACAACGTTTCCCGTTTACACATTTCCTTTACATATATAAAGTTCGTTATTTTTGGATGAGGCCTGTCATGGCGCAGCGGCACACAAGCGTGTGACTGAAAACGACCGGTTGTGGGTTCGATCACCACTAGAGGAAATTAAATATTTAATATTTTTAAATTAAATAGTTAATGTTTTCATTTCTTCGCTCTGATAATAAGGCAAAGTGCAGCTTTGAGTTCCGCCACTCAACACGCAATGCCTCAAATTTGGCGAAAAGTTGGGAACGGAAGTGGAACGGAGTGTCTTACCACTAGGTTCCCAAGTTCCCTCTGCCTATCCTAGCATGTGCGGGATACAGCGTGAAGCTGAGGAAATGAGTGAGTTATATTTGGACTCAGTGTCAACTTGGATACTTTTTCGGACTACTATGGAAGAGCAATTATACGTTTAGCGCGTATCTACTTATTTTCCAACCAAATAAATTTTTACAAGGAGCATTGTAAAATTAAAATAAATCCCGACTGTTGGTCCTAATGAACTTTTAGACTTGGTTTTAGTCTTTTTATTGCTTATAATTATATATATTTTAAACTATTTTCGATATAATTAGAGGTATGATAACAACTTTTTACTCAGCTTCACGCTGTATCCCGCACGAGGCAGAGTAGGCAGAGGGAACCCGGGAACCTAGTTCCCCACTTTCCGCCGAATTTAAAGCATTGAGTGTTGAGTGGCGGAACTCAACGCCGCGCTTTGCCTTATTACCAGAGCGAAGAAATGAAATATTAAATATTTAAATTGAAAATATTAAATATTTCATTTCCTCGACTGGGGATTGAACCCAGAACCTGTCGGTTACAGTCACACTCTTGTGCCGCTGCGCCACGACAGGCCTCAACAACTTTTTATTTCAAATATTATTGTTATATCTGGCACCGACCCGAATAAAGTTATCTTTGAGATAAAAAATGTGTCAAATAGTCATTAGAACAAATCGAATAATATTTAATTTTTTTTTTTTAACTTCACGCAGTACCCCGGATTGAGAAGGCAGGCAGAGGGAACCTAAATTTAAGACATACAGGGAACCTAGTGATAAGACACTCCGTTACTCCCCACTCACTTTTGGACACTTTGTATAATTTGACGCCACACTTTCTAGATTACTAGAACTAGGAAATCAACTTTCACATTTAAAATCACTTTGCCGCGCTGATAAATGTTGAAGGAAGTTTGCTAAATATAATCGTGATAACTTATATCTGGTTAATCGTATCTGAGGTTAACGCGTACACACGCACAGATAAAAAAAATCTCTATTTTGGGCCCTATTACATGAATAAACGTCCCCTATAAGATGTTATTTAATATATCTTGCCGTGTGATTCCGGCTTAGAAAAGGATCACCCTGGTACTGATGGTGTCGTAAGAGGCGACTAAAGTGCGTGTGGTAGAGTCACGTTGCCAGTAATGGCAACACGCATGGGCAGACTCGACCGGATTATTACCACCCCCGGCATTTAAGACCGGCGTTAAGTAGTGGCTTTAGCCACTGCGTTTCGCATTAGGTAATGCCGGGCCCCGGTGCCCATCCACCTTAAAAGACGGCAACGCTCCTGTAGCTCCTCTGGAGTTACACGGGGCCGTGGGCGACGGTGATCACTTACCATCAGGTGACCCGTACGTTCGTTTGCCGTCTCTCCCATAAAAAAAAATATCCTCCACGAACAGACAGTGATCGGTTACAGATTTATTATTAGTAAAGATATGTTCATACAAAAAAATCTTAAATAACTTACATACGACTTGATCCAGCTCATAACTAATTTGCTTCCAATTTAGTAGTTTTTCGTAATAATTATAATATCCATAAATGTGTACAAATAATGTTATGAATATAATAAAATGAAATAAAGTCATTCTAAAAGACGTCTACTCGCTGGGGCAGTCAGTATATAACTAATAGGTTTGAGTAAAGTTTTATTTTCTAATTTTTTTTATTTTATTTCTTAAATAACCTCAACCATTGAACCTTGTTGATTAGCACTGATAAAGTTATGTTGGAAATACCATAGCCAAATTATGAAAATAAAACAAAGAGATAAAAAAAAATGGTTTTATATATATATATATATATATATATATATATATATATATATATATATATATATATATATATATATATATATATATGCAGAACCAAAGGGGCACTCAATAATTTAGGATCCAACCCGCACTCAATAAGTGTGGGTTGGATCCTAAATTATTGAGTGCCCCTTTGGTTATGCATTCTTTTTTGCTATGTATTCTGATTGAGCTCAACGCCGCGTTGCTTACCATTGTGTGTACAAATGCTGTTCACTGGGCCATGATGGTGTTAATGTTACGTAAACAAAAATATTAATTACAGTGATACTTTGAAGCAGCTCGCTTTATTATTGCTAAGAAATTCATTGTTTACCATTTTGTACAACAAATTGATATAAAATTGGGTTATTCTGTATGCTTTTACTAATATATATTTATTATATATATAATTTTTATTCAGCTTTACGCACGCAGTATCCCGCACATGCCGGGGAAAGGGAGGGAACTTGGGAACCTAGTGATAAAAACCTCCGTTACATTCCCCACTTTCCGCCGGTTCATTGCGTGTTGGGTAGCGGAACACAACGTCTGGGTTGTTGGGTTGGTTATTTATTGGCGTCGAGTTACGCAGAAAAGAGCAAAGAAAATGAAATTTAAAAAATATTTAATTTCGAATAAATGAAAATATTAAAAATTTAATTAAAAGCGCTCTGACTAACTGATCCATACGTTCTTATCAAGTGTAAGAATGTCAGGAGGGAAGTAAAAGACAGCACTCGTTAATCACAGTTTACTTATTTCCACTTTCACATATACGCCTTTCATACATTACTCACTACACACTTTACACAATTCACTTTTCTTACTATACACTTTTACATGTATTATTAAAGCAAAGCAATAATAACACCGAGTTTAACACTTATACACCGTGATATTTATGAACCTCACAACAGGCATAATAACAACGTACTAACTCAATCTAACAAAAACGTCCCTTTTTATAGTCATTCCCTCATTTTTTCTTTATAATTATGAGGGTATTACTATTTTATTTTTTTGTAAATTACTTGAACACTGACTGTTACCTTACAGTTCGGCCGTCCTGCACCGAAACACGACCTCGTGTTTCAAATTCAAAACAACCAAAAGAAAATAAAAAATAAAAACTGAGACAATAACTATGATTAATAACTTACATTAATACTATCTTTAACCTAGTTAACATAAATAACAATATTATACATACATCTGTAATCTTAATTTGCCATACATTTGTAATCTTAATTTTAAATTTCTGTAATAGCTGTGAACAATAAACTGGGGCAATCTGCCCACCTTAACTGGGGCAATCTGCCCACCTTAACTGGGGCAATCTGCCCACCTTAACTGGGGCAATCTGCCCATCTTAACTGGGGCAATCTGCCCATCTTAACTGGGGCAATCTGCCCATCTTAACTGGGGCAATCTGCCCATCTTAACTGGGGCAATCTGCCCATCTTAACTGGGGCAATCTGCCCATCTTAACTGGGGCAATCTGCCCATCTTAACTGGGGCAATCTGCCCATCTTAACTGGGGCAATCTGCCCATCTTAACTGGGGCAATCTGCCCATCTTAACTGGGGCAATCTGCCCATCTTAACTGGGGCAATCTGCCCATCTTAACTGGGGCAATCTGCCCATCTTAACTGGGGCAATCTGCCCATCTTTAACAGGGGCAATCTGCCCATCTTAAACTAAACAACCTACTAGTACTATAAAAGTACTAGTACTATGAAACTATACATTTATAATAAAAAATCACTGTGTAAATAAATCAATACAAACTTATACTCTATTTGACGTAACTAAACATTGTATACTACTTGTAATTCTTACTGTCTAACAGCATTTATGTGCATAATTAAACATTATTATAAATTTAACTTAAGTAAATTTTATTTATGATTTCAAGTTTCACAAGGTACCAGTTCATCATCACTAGAACTATCTGACTCTCTCGAGGACATAGAGTCACTATCATCAGAAAGACGATCAAACATTACCCACGGTTGCATTTTATCTACTGCCACAATCGCTTTATAAACACCTCTACACTTTTTTGTAATAGGAGTATCTTGTATTTCATATCTATCATGATCAAAAATTTTTGTTACTTTATATGGACCTTGGAACTTGGGCAAAAGTTTCTTGCTTTGGCCTGTTGACTGTTGATTTCGAAAAACTCTAACTAGATCTCCAATTTCGTACTTACGTGGTGATTTTCTATGTTTATCATACTGTTTTTTTTGTTCGATTTGTTTTTTTATCTACGTACTCAATAACCTTTTCACGAATTGTTTCTCTATTTTCGGTCTTTTGGTTTAAGTCATCATTTAATGTGTTTAGTATACGACTGTCCGACATGCTAACCGTTTTAAACCCGAACAATACCTCAGCCGGCGTGCAACCGATACCTTTATTATGAGTATTATTTAAAGACCATTGTATTTTTGATATATGGTCATCCCATCGATTTTCAGGACAATTATTATTTGCAATTGCTAATGATTCGGTTATAGTACGATTATATCTCTCGACCTGTCCGTTGGCTCGAGGAGTTGATACTGCGGTAAGAACATGTTTAACACCTAATTCATTTGTAAACTTTTTGAATGTTTGACTTGTAAAACAACTACCTCTATCGGTGATAAGTCTAACTGGAGTGCTAAACGTATAAAAAATCTCCTTTAATATTGTTATTACATACTTAGTATCTGTACCCCTAACTGGTCTTATAATTATAAATTTTGAAAATCCGTCAATGACTACCAACAAATAACTATTTTTATTACGACTACGTACAAAAGGCCCTAAATGATCTAGATGAAGAGTATGAAACGGTACCGGAACTTTAGGTATAGGATTTAGAAACCCTTCAGGTTTCCCAGTAGGCGTCTTATGATAAGCACACTCTAAACATGACCGTACGTATTTTTGCACAAATTGTTTCAACTTCGGAAACCAATAATCACTAGATATTTTATCCATTGTTTTGTCTATTCCCACATGACCGATGTCATCGTGACTCTGCTTAACAATTCTCCACCGCGATGCTTTAGGAACTACCCATTTTAAACCAGAATCAGTTTTTTTATACAAATGTTCATTAATACAGCGATAATTATTCTTTATATCAGTTATTTCATCAGTTTGTTTTTCATTTAGAATGTCAATAATGCGTTTCAATTTTGGGTCAGAATTTTGTACTGTGGCTAACCAATCATTGGAATTAATTTGTAATACTGTATTATCTACATTTGTGCCTTGTTTAGTATTTAATACTGGATTACGACTCAAAGCGTCGGCGTGGCTCATTTTACAGCCCGATCTATATTCAATGTGACAATTAAATTCTTGTAGCTGGCTCCACCAGCGAGCAACACGAGGAATAAGATCACGTTTTTCAAATGTTGCTCGTAATGAATTACAATCCGTAACTATTTTAAACTCTAGACCAAGTAGGTAAACTCTAAAGCGTTGTAAAGCAGAAATTACAGCTAGGGTTTCCAAGTCATATGAGGTATACCGTTGTTCATCATGAGAAGTTTGACGACTAAAATAAGCTACGGCTCGAAACGGACCTGAATCAGATCGCTGAAGTAACATAGCACCAATACCTATTTTACATGCATCTGTGTGTACCTCCGTCTCCGCATTTTGGTCGTAAAGCGCCATTGTCGGTCTCTGAATTAAAGCTGATTTTAGTTGCTCAAATGCTTTTTCCTGTTCATTAGTCCAAATAAATTTACTATCTTTCTTTAACAACCGAGTAAGAGGTTTAGCGATTATCGAAAAGTTTTTTATAAACCGCCTAAAAAAACTAGTTAAACCAAGAAACTGTCTTACAAATTTGTTGCGTTTTTGGAGGAGGAAAATTGGTCACTGCTTCAGTTTTTCTAGAGCCCGGCTTAATACCCTTTTCTGATAATTCGAAACCCAAAAAATCTACGGATGTCATGAAAGTTACATTTTGATAGTTTTAATGTTAAACCGGAACATTTCAATAATTCTAAAATTGTTGTTAATTTATTTAATCCTTCTTCTACAGTCCTAGAGGGAATAATTATATCATCCATGTACGCCATCGCTGTACCTACTGTTGCTTTGCTTAAAATTTTATTGATAACTCTTTGGAAAACTGCTGGGGCATTGGCCAGACCAAAGGGCATTCTATTAAATTCGTACTGTCCCTCGGGAGTGACAAAAGCAGTTTTATGTCTACTTTCTTCACATATTGGGACCTGATAATAACCAGAGGCGAGATCCAATGTAGTAAAATATTTAAAACCTGATAAACAATCTAACTGATCTTCAATACGAGGTAATGGATAATGCTCTTTAAATGTTTTTCGATTTAAAGCTCGAAAATCTACGCAAAGTCTCTTATCTCCAGTCTTTTTCTTAACAATTATAATAGGACTTGCAAACTGAGAGCTTGATTCTCGTATGATTCCCGCATCCATCATTTCTTGAATCATTTTCCGTACTTCTCCTTTTTCGCTAAATGATAATCTATAAGGTCTATATACTACCGGAATATTATCAGTTAATTTAATTGACAGCTCTCCATCTTTGGTACATCCTAATTCTTTTAAATTAAAAGCAAAACAACTTCTATATTTGTTAAGTAGTTCCGTTATCTTTTTCTTGCATGAAATATCTATGTTATCGTTTATTATAATTTGCTCATTTCCTATTTCTATATTGCTTTTTGCGTTGGTTTCTTTATTTAGAACGTTTTTGTTGGGTTCTTCTATTTGAAACACAGTAGGACCTTCGTTATATGAAATTTTAAAAGCTCTAGCTATCTTATCATCTTTTCGTAAGTTAATATTTACCCGAGGTTCGCATTTCAGAATTAGTTTACCACTTCCATTGCTAAAATTGTATAATCCTTTTAAAACAAAGTATTCTTTACGCGGTTCTAACCTTGCACCACCTTCTATAAATAATTCACCGTTATAATTTGGCTCACAATAAACATCTACTATTACTAAACCACTAGCTGTCGCATCATGTTTTAATTTTATAACAAATTTGTCTTCCGCTGTATTACAATTTTCGTTAGACATTATGTTTAAAGCGTTGTAAGTCTTAAGCATAGTAATATGTTCTTGTTCTGTGTAAGAGTGACCGACTAAAAGTGGATATCTAGGTAAATATTCATTTGACACTATAAGGACTTCCGTTATTGCTGAAATACCGTCTATAATAATTTGAACATCACAACTACCTATCGGAGTAACTGTTGAGTTACCAAAGCCTACCAAAGACTCGGTTTCACTTTTATTCCAGGTACCTAATATGCTACGGGCCTCTTGTTCTCTTAATAGAGTTTTTCTACTACCTAGATCAATAAACGAATTCAAAGCTACCCCATTGACAAGAGCACATTTATAAAATTTTTCATCTTCATTTTTAGTACTGACAATATTAACCATTTTATCACTATTAACTGTATTGTCTTTTTCTGTTACGGTTTGATTTAATGCACTTACGCGAGTTTTTTTACTACAGTCACTAGCTAAATGACCTATAAGATGACATTTAGAACATCGTTTGATTGGCAGACTACATTTCGAACTATAATGGCCAGCTTGACCGCAGTTATAACAGTTAAGGTTTGAACGTCTTTCAATAGGTGTTTCTTTTTGATTACTCAAAACGTTGTTAGAAATATTAGGAAAGTTTTTATCTAAGCGTTTACTGATTTTTATATTTTTCAAAAATGTTAATAGTTTATTAGGATCCTCATATTGTGCCGCTTCTGCACTCATTCTAATTGCCCTGTCATCAATACCAAAAATAATACAGTCTACAGCCTGTCTGCTGCTTATACCACAACGATTCAATAATACACACTTTTCATAAAAATACTCTTCTAAAGAATCACCAAATTTTGCGCGTTTCAAGAGCATGTCTTTTAAAAGCTGTCCATAGTTTTCTCGGCAAGGAAAAGCATCTAATAACTTAACTTGCCACTCCGACCACGTAAATAACAGTGAAGGCAAACTTTCATACCATTTTTTTGCTAACCCAGTAAGTTTAGACAAAGCAAAATGAACAGTTCGAACTTCAGACCAATTAAAAATTCTAGAACATTCATTTATCTTATTTAACCACATTGACATAGTTTGACCTTTAGAAGAAGGATTGAACTCTGGAACTGTATTAACAGTACTTTGGTATTTATCTGTATTGTTTTTGGTTATAGCCGATGACAGAGCATTAATAAACTTTTTAAAATCTACTTGAGAGTTAATATTACTATCACTATGCATAAAGCCCGTACCTTCATGGCGCCTCTTACTTGAAGCACGAGGATCTTTGTCGTCTTCTTTAGACAAAGCATCTACACGCTGCCGTCCACCGCTACCACGCTGACGGCCACCATACTGCTCGCCTTCCTGCTCATGGACACGGTCATCGTGCCCGCGCTGAACACGGCTACGGCTAAGCCTGCTGCTCCGCCTGCTGCTATGTTCCTCATGTCCACTTGTACTGCGACTTCTACGGGATCTATTTCTTCTTAGACTGCGACTACGATTACGTTCTTGCCTTCGACTTCGACTTCGTTTACGGTTACTGTAGTCCCGACCTCCGCTGGAATCTCGGGGCTCATGTCTATTACGTACGTGTCTATTTTTCTGCCTACGATCGCGATCGCGTAAACGTTCCGCGTCACTGGTCGTGCGTCGGTCGGTTCGTTTGGGCGTAGTTGCAACACCAGTCATCTTTAGGTGTTGGATCCCACTTCTGACATTTGTAAGAATGTCAGGAGGGAAGTAAAAGACAGCACTCGTTATTCACAATTTACTTATTTCCACTTTCACATATACGCCTTTCATACATTACTCACTACACACTTCACACAATTCACTTTTCTTACTATACACTTTTACATGTATTATTAAAGCAAAGCAATAATAACACCGACTTTAACACTTATACACCGTGATATTTATGAACCTCACAACAGGCAGAATAACAACGTACTAACTCAATCGAACAAAAACGTCCCTTTTTATAGTCATTTCCTCATTTTTTATTTATAATTATGAGGGTATTACTATTTTATTTTTTTGTAAATTACTTGAACACTGACTGTTACCTTACACAAGTTACGTCGAAATTCTTATACCTACTTGTTACAACTTATTTATGTTGTTACAAGCGAATAAAAATTTCGAGGAAGCTTGATAAGATCGTATCGTTTTATTTGGTCAGAGCGTTTGGACGGTTTCATGAGGCGCGGGTTCAATCCCGCTACGTTTAATTTTTTATACGCATTAAATTTAAATTTAGTTGTTTTCACTTTTAATCACGCTATTCCCGCACATACCAGAGTATGCGGAGGAAACTTGGAAATCTAGTTTTTAAATACTCTGTTCCATTCTCCACTTACTGCCGTAATGACAAATAAAATGAAAATATAATATCCTCAAGAGATGATCGAACCCATAACTTATCGCGTTTCCAGTCTCACGCTTGTACCCCTGCGCGACAACAGGTCTCAACAACACATATCGGTAGGTATCATCATATTTTCGCCATAATTTTAATTTTACAACACAAATCTCAAAGTTATGGGAGAAATACCAATACAATTTTTCGGAACATATTAAAAGAGAGAGAGAACGAAAAGATGACAATATTGAGCTGGCACTTGACGTTATTTAAAACAAACGCCTCATTCTTCTTGAAGATATTGTTATATCAATGTCGGGAAAAACACTTAGTCAATTTGCTCTCCACTCTCCATCACGAGATGAAGGATGCATTGTCACCAATCGCTAATGTCGTTGTCGCTTCTTCAGGAATTGCTGCAACTTTGATTGACAGAGGCAAAACAGCTCACTCTACTTTTAAATCACCTCTCAAGTTAGGTCATTCTTCATCTTCTAGTAAGCCGAGGACCATCTTGGTGAAATTTCACGACCTTGCTCTAAGAAACAAAGTATGGTATGCCAAGACAGGTTTAAAAAATTCTAGAATAACTTTATATGAGTTACTAAGGAGCGGCATGAAGCTTTTGTAGCGGCTCGGCAACGCTATGATATGTTTATAGTAGTAAAGAAAAAACACATAATTTTGCATCAATTTAAGTTAAAATATTGGTAGTGTTCCTAGGAAAGCCGGTAGTTCTTAATAAGGCCAATCGAAAATTTTACGGTTGGCCTTGCTATGGCACATAGGCCTTTCAAGGAACATTTACGAAACATGAACACATGAACAATATATAGTACTGTACCGATATAGAACTGTACTGCTTACCTTCAAACACAACGCACGGACTCCAACCTATAGATAAATCAGTGAATCGGTCTTTCGAATATCAATGGGATGAAGAAGTTTTGAACTACCTCTGCAATTTTCAATAGAGAACTTTAAAGAAAACTGAATTTAACAAATTAAAAAAAAAATGTCCAATGTGGCCAAAGTGTATGGCTCAAAGTAATATAACGAATGAATTTAAAGCCACTGGTTAATACCCCCTTGACCCTAACATAATACCCGAAGATGCGTATGCTCCTTCAATTGTAACTGAAAGACCTTTATCGCTCCCTGTGTCTGAATTGAAAGGGTTGTCGAAAAATAATCAGTGCCACCCCATGCTGCTTAATTCAGTACACGATTTCAACATCGCAGGTACTAAACATGTCCCTCAACTATCTCTGTATGATAATCCTGTTCCGAGTACCTATGACCTTCAACAAAATACGGTCTATTCTAGCTCTAAATGTGATCTTGGTTTGAATCTTAGTGAATCATTTATTAATGATAACTATATGACTAAACTTCATGTCTCGAATGTATACGAACAGCATAGATGATGATCTCGAACAGAAAGGAGAAATTACTTCGAAAACACGATCAATACTAAACAAAACCTCAATTAAAACAAAATCTACAGAGCTAAAGAGTCATAACACCAGATCTTCGGATGCCGGAGCCGGAGCCAGAGTCGTTAATTAACCTAAAAAAAGATATAGAAGAATCGTTTCATGCTTTTTTACCTACTCCAAACTACGCTACGATAAAGTATTTACGTCCACGTGTAAAAGTTATTAATTATAAGGGACAAGACATAGTAAAAGATTTATTTAAGATAACTGAAGATAAAGAGAATAAGATGAAGCAAACGACGAGTAAGAAAAAAGGAAAGTCTACAATTAAACAAGATGAAAGATAGAAAACCTAAAATAAAAATGGTACAAAAAGAATAGTACAAAAACGAAAGAGCAAAAGATCGAAAATAGAGAAGAAGAAAAGTGCAGAAGACGAAGAACAGCAGTCGTACTGTCACGCATATGGTGAGTGTAAAATAGAAGACATGAGGCACTTCACTGCATGTCAAAAGTGGTATCACGAGAGTGTAAGAGTCTCACTAAAAAGATCACTTATTTATATGCCCAGTTTATGATTAAAATATCCAAGATTTATCCTTTTTAGTTCGTTTTGTAGAATAGCTGATTGTAAACATTCCTGATAACAAGACTGACTATGAGCCGTGAATGGTTTTTATAATTACTCTAGTCTGTAGTTTATATTATTATTTATTTTATTATAATTAATTTGAAAAGGTAAGGTCTTATTGTTAGTTTGTTCATCTTAGGAACATTTTGGCCTTACAAAGAACGAACCGATAAGGCCATTTTGAGTTTAAAAAAAATATTCAATTTATTATAAAACGCGTTGGCAAATTATTTTCTCTCAATATAATACCCATTACTACCATTTTTAAATGATTGCCATTAAAATATACTCAATTATACGATGGTGTTCAAATAATGATCGTTGGGTTATTAATAGATGATCAAAATATATTGAGCATTTAATGTTCCGCTTAAATGATAGAGCTTATGATGTAGTTTTAGTAAAAGCGGATATATTGGCCTTATTTGGAACCGTGTTTCCTGCAAGGCCATTTGGAAGCTCTTAATAAATAGTGATTAAAGTTAGGTAAAAAAAAACCACTTATATGGTGCACAATAAAATAAAGTATTATTAAATAATTTGTTTTCTTCATTTATCCAGAAAATAAACGAATAAAAAGTATTTTCGTGTTAGAGTGGCCATCCAGGGTCCACCCACCTAATAACGTCTTAAAAAGATATTCATTTATCAAGTGAAACAAAAAAAAATTGTAGTCACAAATTACACCGATGCCATATCCAGTTTCGCTTAGTCTAAGAAATCTTTAGTAAATATTGTTATGTTCAGTTGCGTACAAACTTTATGTAACTACCTCCAAACCTTTTAAATTTTTTTTTCTAGATTGTACGTTACTCCTTTCCTCCTTTTTTTACGATTCTTTACTTGAGAAGAAATTAAGTTTTTATAAAATATCAGGTTATAGCCATTGATACGCTGAATTTGATGATATACCAATGATATTTACCAAACGTATACCAATGACATATATAGAAAAACAGATCATTGAAGACAGATTAAAATTGAAAAATGTCTTCAACGTCGCGACATAAAAGTAGCCATTGGCCATAACTATTTTTGATCATAGGAGTGATTTAAAATGTTTAAGTCAATCATTCCTATTGGTATTTTTTGGTAGAATATTATCAATCCGATATATTTATTTATTTAGTCAATCCTAGAGAAAAATCTAGAAGGAAGCAAAAGTGCTATTTAATATGTCGTAGAGAATAGGAAAAAAGTTCTGCGTGCGTGAATTCATTGTTTTATAAACCATTATGCTGAAATATTGTTTTCGTCCATAACTATCTGTGAAAATGTTCATTGTGAGATATGTTATATATTGCCAAATGTAAACAACAATAGTACAACCCATTCATATATTTTGACTGAATTCTAATTATCTATAGTAAGATATTCAGTGATTTCTTGGACAAGATCCAAATATTTTTACCAATCACTTTCAACGTCACGCTACAGCGTGAGAATACATCTCGTATATGACAGGGTGCAAGGATTGCTACTTGAGTGGTTGAACTCAACACCACGCTTGGCCTTGTTACCAAATTCAAAAAATAATTGAAGTAAATATTTCGTCAATTCAAATGGAGATTGCGCCACGACAGGTCTAGTGATAAAACACTTGTGGTTTTCAAACCATACACATATATAAACTTTTCTCTATATTTCAATGTAGAAACTTTGTAATTCATTCACAACCTTTTTCGGAAACCTATTGCGCAAAAACCTTTATCTGTCAAGATGTAAATTGTGTTGTTCAGAGAAAAAGTCAATAATGTTTTTCGGTCAGTCAGGTCTGATTGGTCAGTCTGTTTATACAATTTGATGAGACTGTATGTAAAACTTAATTGTTCCCAAAATCAAGAAGGAAATAAATCAGAAAGGATCATCCTTACCCATGCTGTCTATTATAGAACGAGTATAATAGCATAAGCAAGCTAAGCTTTCAATAAATAGCAAAAGACATTTCTAAAAACAAGTTAAGCTCAGTTTTATTGCCCAAGATTAAAGATGTATTGTTCTAAGGGTCCATTGAGTCGAACCCGTTATGCATGTTCATTGTTCGAATTTTCCACAAATTTTAAATTAATATTTATTATTTAGTTGCTATTGTCTAGTTATTTACTCATTATCGTTAAGAGATTATCTTTTCCTGGAAAGAGGCATAGTGCTTTTACCTGCTTAGTAATACGTTAATTAGGGTCGCATCCCCATCACTTGATCGCTCTCTATATAATTAGCATTTACTTGTTTTCTCCAGTCAGTGACAGCCCGACTGCTTGCATCTAAGGAACTTCTTCAATAATCAACCACTCTGGAGAACTAAAGACTTCACCTGAAGGCAGGAGGGTGCTAGAATATTTCGGCCGACTAGGAAGACTCCCTAATGACGACCAGATGTAACCGGCCTAAAACACGATAAGAAAAAGATAGAAACATAAAAATATCTCTTTCGTACCGATAAAGCTGTTTAAAGGACGTGGCCAAGTACACAGAAGCACTTTCATTCTGGCTGTCATGTCGGCGGCCAAATCGTCTAATGTGCTTGATAAAATATTTTTTTATTAAAAAAGATGATTGACAAACAGGTAAATAAAGAAGGAATATTAAGTACACGGTGACCAACCAGACTTAATGACGACCGAAGACAGAAAAGATAAGGAGAGGGAGATCAGACCACTTTTAACAAGCTCTATTCAAATGAATTCTTGTTCGTGAATTTCATGTTAGTGAAGGTTTGAAAAGACACAGTTCAATAGATCAAACTGCCACATTCCGATGTATACATACACACTACAAGCACATCTCTGGATCTTCTTCTAAGATTATATAATTTGAATTCACGTTCAATTCGCCTAAATTATTTCAAGATTGAAATAACATTAGCCATTAGCCATACGAAAAGTGTTAAGTACTCCTTCACCAACCAGACTAACAAGCCTCAACTACTATTGGGAGCGAGATACAGGAGAAGGTACGCACAAGGAGATACCACTCTCAACGCGCTATAACGCGCCTGTAACGCGTATCTTCGCCAACTTCGAACACAATATTCCGAAAGCCATCCGAAATCAAACGTTGATTACCAAATAAAATAATTCAAATACCATAGAAATAGAAAAACCCATAAAAAAATTAAGAAACCTAAATTTATAGAATGTGCTACTAAACCAAGACGTTATTAAAATAAAAGACATAATTGACAAACAGGTAAGCATAGAAAGAGCATTAAGTACTCGAGACCATATAGCCTCAACTATGACTGAGAAACATATAGAAGGAAGGGACGCACAGGAAGATACCACTCTTAGACCGTCCTATCTGCCCTATCTTCGCGAATATAGCATTTGAAAAGACGAAGCCGAGTAGATCCAACTCCAAATTTTTTCTTTGACAACTGAAAGCCACGGCTACAAGCACATCTCTGGATCTTCTTCCAAGTTTACACCACGTTAGAGAACTGTTCAAATTGCCTAAACTACTTCAAGATTGAGATAACATAAGAAGAATATTAAGGACTCCTTTACCAGAGTCTAACAAGCCTCAACTGCTATTGGGATCCAGATAAAGACAAGGATATACCACTCTCAACGCGCTATAGCTTGTAATACGTATCTCCGCCATCTTGACGCTCAATATTCCGAAAATCGTTCAAAATCAAACCATGAATAATAATTAAAATACTATAGAAACAGAAAATACCATAAAATATACATATACCTATAATTAGATCGTTTATTTTCAAAGTGGTATAAGTCCATTTTTATTTGAAAATTTGATATGACGTATTTCATCCTTAATTTAATGTAATTAAAAAAATGGACTTACACCACTTTAAAAAAAATGGTCCAATTATAAAAAGCGGTACTAAACAGAGATGTCATTAAAATTAAAAGACATAATTGACAAACAGGTAAGCATAGAAAGAGCATTAAGTACTCGAGACCATATAGCCTCAACTACGACTGAGAAACATTTAAGAAGGAAGGGACGCACAGGAAGATACCACTCTTAGACCGTCCTATCTGCCCTATCTTCGCGAATATAGCATTTGGAAAGACGAAGCGGAGTAGATTCAACTCCATTTTTTTTCTTTCACAACTGAAAGCCACGGCTACAAGCACATCTCTGGATCTTCTTCCAAGTTTACATCACGTTAGAGAACTGTTCAAATTGCCTAAACTACTTCAAGATTGAGATAACATAAGAAGAATAGTAAGTACTTCTTTACCAAAGAGTAGCAAGCCTCAACTGCTACTGGGATCCAGATAAAGACAAGGATATACCACTCTCAACGCGCTATAGCTTGTAATACGTATCTCCGCCATCTTGACGCTCAATATTCCGAAAATCGTTCAAAATCAAACCATGAATAATAATTAAAATACTATAGAAACAGAAAATACCATAAAAATATACATATACCTATAATTAGATCGTTTATTTTCAAAGTGGTATAAGTCCATTTTTATTTGAAAATTTGATATGACGTATTTCATCCTTAATTTAATGTAATTAAGCATGAAACACGTTATATTTCATTTAAAAAAATGGACTTACACCACTTTAAAAAAAAACGGTCCAATTATAAAAAGCGGTACTAAACAGAGATGTAATTAAAATTAAAAGACATAATTGATAAACAGGTAAGCATAGGAAGAGTATTATGTACGGTACGTACGTACGTGAGGCCTGTCGTGGCGCAACGGCACAAGCTTGTGACTATAACCGACAGGTCCTGGGTTCGATCCCCGGTCGAGGAAATGAAATATTTAATATTTTCATTTTAAATATTTAATGTTTCATTTCTTCGCTCTGGTAATATGGCAAAGCGCGGCGTTGAGTTCCGCCACTCAACACGCAATGCCTCAAATTCGGAAGTGGAACGGAATGTCTTAACACTAGGTTCCCGAGTTCACTCTGCCTACCCTGTCTCGTGCGGGATACAGCGTGAAGCTGATAGAAAACGTGCGTACGTTCTAGAGCAATAGACAATTTAAAAACAATAAACTATATATTGCTATTCTGGTTATTTACGAGTATTATACAGTAATTGTTCTTAATTACTGTGAATTAATTAATTAATTATAAGCATTTATTTGTAAAAAAGAAGAATTCTTTAATAATATATTATCTGTAATGTAATGTTGTCGTATTTTATTTCCTTAATTATAACTTCTCTTACTTACATAACTCCTTATTTACTTATGTATAAAAACTGCTGAACCGAAGGCAAATGCAAATATCCTATAAATTTAACTATAGTAAGTCATTTCAAAGATCATCGCGTAAAAACGCGCAGGAAAAACAGACAAACATTTTATAATTCACTATCTTGTCCCCTACTACATAAATAAACATCCTATATATATTTTTTTTTTTTCAGCTTCACGCTGTATCCCGCACTAGGCAGGGTAGGCAGAGGGAACGGAAGTGAAACCTAGTGTTATGACACTCCGTTCCACTTCCGTTCCCCACTTTCCGCCGAATTTGAGGCATTGCGTGTTGAGTGGCGGAACTCAACGCCGCGCTTTGCCTTATTACCAGAGCGAAGAAATGAAACATTAAATATTTAAATTGAAAATATTAAATATTTCATTTCCTCGACTGGGGATCGAACCCAGAACCTGTCGGTTACAGTCACACTCTTGTGCCGCTGCGCCACGACAGGCCTCTAACATCATCCTATATAAGATATTATTTAATATATCATCCATGAACAGACAGTGATCCGTTACAGATTTATTATAAGTATGGAGGAGACAAAGGATATTATGTTAATATATAAAAATATATTAGTATAATAGTGATAATTTTAAAGAAAAGAAATAAATATAAACTAAACAAAAATAATAATGAAAAACAAGCTTTATTAACAAAATCAACACAAATTGTACAGATAGCAAAAAAAAACAAAAAAAATGTAAGATACAGGAAATTCCTTATACTAAGATGATCTTAAAACTAATATGATGTACGCCAGCGTTCATTAATTAAATGTTATGTTATGTTATTACCAATTTATAGGAATGGGTTCAAATCTTGATTCATACAAATATAAATATATTTTAATATACTCCTTTATTCAGCTCCACGCTGTATCTCGCACATGGCAGGATAGATAGAGGGAACCTGGGAACCTAATGTTAAGACATTCCGTTCCCCACTTTTTGGAGAATTTGAGGAATTGCTTGTTGAGCGGCGGAACTTAGCGCTGCGTTTTTTTTGTTACCAGAGTGAACAAATAGAAAAAAATAACAAATTATATACATATCTAAATTTAAAATATTGAATATATTCAATATTATATAATGTTTTAAATTTAAATATGGTCATTTTTTTTTATTTGTTCACTCTGGTAACAAAAAAAACGCAGCGCTTCCCAAGTTCCGCCGCTCGACACGCAATTCCTCAAATTCGGTGGAAAGTGGGGAACGGAGTGTCTTAACACTGGGTTCCCAGGTTCCCTTTGCCTTCCCTGTCTGGTGCGGCAGATACAGCGTAAAGCTGAGTGAGTGAGATTACTTGATAAATAACCTTATATCTCAGTACAACACAATTATTTATTAAGATATTCAACATGCTTGTGAAATGTCAACATTTTTATAGAAAAATTGAGAAAAAAGATTGAATTGAGCTGTTATATATGAATAAATTCCATTGTATTTTAACAGATCGTAACATGGAAAATATTTTGAAACCTATATGGTCTAAGAGATTATAGTTTTCATCCACGCGCCACACATCTGTGGAACTGCCTAAACGCGGCAGTATTCCCAGGTCCATACGACATGGGTACCTTCAAAAAAAGCGCGTCTACGTACACCTCAAAGGCCGGCAACGCACCTGTAGCTCACCTGATGTTACACGGGGCCGTGGGCGAAGGTAGTCACTCACCGTGAAGTGACCCGTACGCTCGTTTGCCTTTTCTTTTCCATAAAAAAAACCTGTCTTCATAAATCGTAATTGTCTTAACCTTCTTCCAAAGGAAATAAAAGATCACAGTTATTTATCAAGATATTCAATGGCGCTTGTGATAGACTATAGGAAAAATTTATTAGAGAGCGGTGGAAATTCAACAAAGCCGGTGTCTAAAATGCCAAGTCACTTGACAAGCAACAAATGGCAGACTGACCAAGTCGAGAATCGAATGTACGACCTCTATAGTCACTATTTAAATTGAAAATGATGACAATCTCATATAATGAAAACGTGAAACAAGAAATGTTTTCAATATTATTTCAAGTTATTATTATTATGGAGAAGAAATTGATCCAAAAAAGCAATAAAAGACTGGAAAAATACTGGAAAACTGGACATTAAAAGTTCACTAATTTAAAAGTTCAATTGAACTAAGTCACCTTCACCGGTAACTTCAAGATAACCAACCATACAAACAAATATTTATATATAAGGACTATATATAATATTTCTGGCATTAAAAAAAATTCAAAACCCCAAATAATATAATGATATATACAGTATAACTAATCAGTACAGGATCATATAAAAATATCAAGAAAAAGATTACTTACAGATATTGTCAAAAAAGTCAAGAAAAAATATAATTTTCTAAGTAAAAAAGGAAACAACAATTGTTTGAGAATAGTATATAAAAAAGTCAGGATCCGAACCTGCACCTCTTGTATACTTTCACAGAGATGGAACAACCAGTCAGTGCTTTTCACTTGCCAATATGATATCAACAATTGTCAAACAAAAATCTTTTCTAAAGAACAAAAAAAGATAAAAACATTGTATGAAAGAGAAAAAAATAACTGTCCAAAGAGACAGAACAATTAATCTGTATAATGTAATAATATTGTAATAACATTTCACTTCCCAACATCCTCTCGAGAAGTGTCAAAAAAAAAAAGCTTTTCTAAGGAGAACAATAATATAACCGTAGTATTGGAACCCGCATCCCTTGTATACTGTCAAACGATGTAAACAACTGAGCTATAGGTAAGTGTCCCATAGGAATCACACAAAACAAACACAAGACGTGTAAAAATATGAAACTTTAAACAGTTTGAACAGTTTCAAAATGTATAGAAAGAGAGAAGTAATCCCGTTTCTTGTGCACTTCTTGTGCACTAGAAACGGGATGTTTCCGTTTACACTGTTGAAGTTAGGGTCCTACATCCCTACGTACATTTATACTTTACATCTAGTGCCCTACATGTAGTGCACTAGAAGTCGTGTGGTGCTTCTGCCACCCTAAGAAACCATTTAAAAATGCACTTCATATACTTATTTCTTCAGTGAAAACTAGTAAATTCCATTCCATACAGCAAAAACTTGTGTAACCTAACGCTAAAAAAAACTAAACCCAAATAAACTTGAAACTGGCCACAACTTATCAACCTTATTATAGTTAAATACTAATTTTTAAAAACGTATAGAAATTTGAATGTAACAGGATTTGAACCCGCGCCTCTCGGAAACCGCCCAAGCGCTCTGACCAACTAAGCCATACATTCTCATCATGCTACGTCGAAATTGTTATACATTTTCAACTAACCAAAGACAATTTGTTCAGAATTATCATTTGGCAATAGGGAATTTTTAATATTTATATATATATATATATATATATATATATATATATATATATATATATATATATATATATATATATATATATATATATATATATATATATATATATATATATATATATATATATATATATATATATATATTATATATATATATATATATATATATATATATATATATATATATATATATATATATATATATATATATATATATATATATATATATATATATATATATATATATATTATATATATATATATATATATATATATATATTATATATATATATATATATATATATTATATATATATATATATATATATATATATATATATATATTATATATATTATATATTATATATATATATATATATATATATATATATATTATATATATTATATATATATATATATATATATTATATATATATATATATATATATATATATATATATATATATATATATATATATATATATATATATATTATATATATATATATATATATATATATATATATTATATATATATATATTATATATATATAGAGAATTTTTAATATTTTTAAAGTGTTACACCACACTTAGGAAAGTAAAATACTTAATTACCATACCATAGATACACCCATTCAGGATAATAGGTTCAAAGCAATGCCTACTTTAAACTGGATATATAATATAAATCAATGCCTAGGTTAACCCTAGGTTCCCTTTGCCTAACCCTAGCTATGTACAAATGCGGAACTACCAAAAAAAAAGAATTAAATTAATACTTTTTTTGTTTATGTAAATATGGAACCACCCCACAAACAGAATTTGAAGTCACTACCTTTTATACAAATGGACAAATCGTTCAATCAACAATTTTCATACATTTCAAGTAAAACATAATAAACAAAAAGAAAACATTTTTTATATATTTTTTTTGAGTAAAAAATAATCACTACTCTAACAAATATTTATAGGCAGATGTATTTCTTATACCATAAAATAAACTCTGGATATAAACTGATTACTCTTAATAAACAAAAAAAAAAAACACAAAAATGCAAAGATTTTTGGTTAAAATAGTGTCAGAAAGAAACCAATTCAAAACAAAATTTACTGCTATTTGTAGAAAATTAAAAAAAATATTTTTTCAAAGCGGGAATTGAACCCAAAACCAACCAAAATGTTACGCTAAGACTTACATCCTAAAAAATAAACATGTCAAAATTATTACACTTAAAAATAAATCAACCGACAAACAAAACTGACAAATTAACAGTGACAATGACATAAAAATATAAATCACTTATATTATGACAATGACATAAAATCACTGCGTCACTTAGTATTGTGTGTAATAATATCACTTTTCAATCTGTCACGTCATGCCACCAAACCACTTTCACGTCACGTCATGACACCAAATCACTTTCACGTCACGTCACAATCACTTCAGCGCGTCAATCAGACCGGGGGCGTCAGCTTCATACATCCCGAAGCCTATCTCGTGACAATTCGTCACTTTCAGGGTCCCGCGGCCCTCGTCGTCCATGTTCATGTAGGTCAGCGCTTTTGTTAGTATTTCAGTTGAAGGATTTTGTGGGAAACCTGTGAGAAATATTATGTTTCATTAATTACTGTGTAAAGGTTGTGGGTTCGATTTCTGCTCAATGAAATTAATTATGTTTTTTATTATTTCTTCAATATATTTCCGCTTTGGTAAGAAAACAGAGCACGGCGTTCAGTTACGCCAATCACACGCAATGTCTTCAAAATTGAAAGATGCAAGGCAGTTTTGTTTTTAAATGTAAATACATCTAGATAAAACTAAAAAAAATGCCGAAGCACATGCACACTATAAATGCTGTTGCGGGTTCAATCCCTACTCGAGGAAATAAAATATTTAATACTAATATTAAAAACGACATATAAATAATCTATATTTTCTTATGATTTTATTATTTTCTTACTATTTTTAAAGTGTTATTATTTCACACTTAGGAAAGAAAATGCTAAATTTTAAAGCGTATAATTTTTTTTGAACGTATGGCTTAGTTGGTCAGAGCGCTTGGACGGTCTCCAAGAGGCTCGTGTTCGTATCCTGCTACGTTCAAAATTTTAATACGTTTTTAAATTTACTATAGTATTTTTCTTAGTTAAGTGAGAATCACACTGACAACAAAAGCAAAGCACGGCGTTGAATTCCGCCACTCAACACGTAATGTCTCAAATTCAGCGGAAAACGAATAACGGAATTATCCTAATGAAATAACACAGAACTAGGTTCCCAAGTTCCCACCTCCCCAGCCATGTGCCAAATACGGCGTTAAACCGCAAAACAATACTAACCTCTAATATTAACATGTAGCGACAGAGCCGGTAAATCCTTAATGAACTCTGGCAACATTTTCCTCACGTCTGTCACCGATACGGTCTCCAAATTGCCGTAGTCTATGTAGCAGAGTCGAACCTGCGACCCGCCCGGTCCACCCACTTGGTCGCAGAGTACCGCACGGAACCACTGGGGATCTGCAAAGAGAATAAATGAAAAAGTGAAACCTCCTTTTCTTGAATACGGTTAATATACCAAAATCTACTCCTAATGTAAATGCATCGCAACAAAACCAGCCCCAAAATTAAATTCGAACCACCAACCACCGTCATATACTCACACGGCGGACACAACGCTATACACAACTCTTCATGCGCCGGCAAGTAAGGCTCTTTGCCAAGTTCACTTTGACAATATTCGGCCATCTGTAAAAATAAATTACATTTGTATTAACAATCATTTTGTTTCACGCTGTATCCCGCACATAGCAGGGTACGCAGAGGGAACTTGGGAAGTGACCTAGCGTTAAGACACTTCATTGAGACATTCTTTATATTTCACCGAGTTGAACATTGAGTGGTACTCAACGTCGCGTTTAAGCCTCGGTGCTAGAACTAGGAAAACGAAAATACATATTAACAATTTAATTTACTAACAATTAATTCATATTTACGTCGAACTGGAATCGAATACACAACCCGTCGCGTGTACAGTTGCACGCTGGTACGTATGTACCACTTGTTATCAGTCTAATACTCACTCACTATCAGTCTAATACTCACTCACTATCAGTCTGCATACTCACTCACTATCAATCTGCACACTCACTCACTATCAATCTGCACACTCACTCACTACCAAGCTGCACACTTACTCACTATCAATCTGCACACTCATTATCGGTCTGTACACTCAATCACTATCAGACTGTACACTCACTGACTAATCAGTCTGCACACTCACTCTATCAATCTGCACACTCACTCACTCACTATCAATCTGCAAACACACTCATTCACTATCAATCTGCACCCTCACTGACTATCAGTCTGTACACTCACACACGATCAATCTGCACACTCACTCACTATCGGTCATCACACTCACTCACTATCAGCCTGTACACCACCTCTCACTCACTCTCTACTACTTCAGTAAGTGACATCCCTCACCTTCTCAGTGAGAGCCAGCAGGTCGTCCTCCAGGCGCAGGCCGCGCGGGCGCGCGTTGACGGAGCCCGCCGACAGCGAGGCCAGGTCCACGAACACGTCCAGCTCGCAGGCGGCGGACGGGATCGGTATATACGTTATGTCCGTCAACATGAGCCGCGGTGTTTCTGTTGAAAGAGGATTCAATCAGACGCTGTATCCCGCTCGTGGTAGGATTAAGAGTTAACCTGGGAACCTAGTGTTGAGACACTGTCTTCCGTTCCCCACCTTATAATGAATTCGATTGGCGAAACCTAACGCCGCGCTCTAGCTTGTTACCAGAGCGAAGAAATGAAAATATTATATATATCATTGCTCGAATTGGAATTGAACTGACACGCTCGTGTCCCTACATATAGTAATAATATGATATATTAACTAATAATATCTCCTTTTTTTTACTTCAAAATGTTTATTTTTTCATTCCAAAATGATTCCTTTTGTTTAGCTTCACGCTGTATCCAGCAAGAGGCAGGAACGGCAGAGGGAACCCGTGAACCTAGTGTTAAGACACTCCGTTCCACTTCCGTTCCCCACTTTCCGCTGAATTTGAGACATTGCGTGTTGAGAGGCGGAACTCAACGCCGCGTCTTTAATCAAAATGATTCCTCACTTATACTATTATTAAAATTCCAATCCACACTTAGACAAACGTGTTTTTATATAAAAATAAAACATCCCCCGAATCAGAATTGAACCCACAACCATAAAATCCACAGCCACACGCTATATCACATAGATTATAAACATAATGGACCTCACCTATCACATCCACACCACGCTGTTCCAGTTTCTTCCATTCCGGAGTGCAAAGTTCCAGCACCTTCTTGTTCACGGATTCTTTGGTGTTGGCTATTTGTAAGTTTACTTCAGCACCAGACGGGCTGGACGAGACATTGCCAGGTAAAGTCTGGAAAAAAAATGTATTAATTATTAGTTATATGTATATAAGGCTTCGCCCGCCCTTTCTATCAAATTATCTTTTAAAACCTGAGGCCTGTTGTGGCGCAGCGGCACAAGAGTGTGACTGTAACCGACAGGTTCTGGGTTCGATCCCCAGTCGAGGAAATGAAATATTTAATATTTTCAATTTAAAATATTTAATGTTTCATTTCTTCGCTCTGGTAATAAAGGCAAAAGCGCGGCGTTGAGTTCCGCCACTCAACACGCAATGCCTCAAATTCGGCGGAAAGTGGGGAACGGAAGTGAAACGGAGTGTCATAACACTAGGTTTCACTTCCGTTCCCTCTGCCTACCCTGCCTAGTGCGGGATACAGCGTGAAGCTGGAAAATCTTTTAAAACAATTATCTATAATTAGTGGTAACAACATAAACAAGTTGTAACAAGTATATAAGAATTTTAATGTAGGCTAGATGAGAACGTAAGGCTTAGTGGTGTGAGCTCTTGAACGGTTTCAAAAGGACGTGGGTACAAATCTAGCGGAATCTGATGCCATTAAAATTTTATATACGTTTTGTAATGAATCTTGATTCCGTATGAATTTCAGTATAAAGTTAGTATAAGCGGGCGAAGTCGCACGGGGTTGCTAGTCACAAAAAAAAAATAAACCCAATTAACTTAACACATACCAATATCAATTCAACATTTCTATCTCTCAAATTCTGCAAATATCTCATCGCCTCCTCCGACATGGTAATGTTACTCTTGTCCATCTCCTCAAGGGCGGTGGTAGCGGGTTCGTAGTACAACTTGGCGCTGACGACCGGCGTGGGACGACACATCAAAGATGGCGGACACGCGTATATGGCTTCTTTGTTTTGTGTTTCTATGTTACCTGTGGAAGTAATATTGTTTTTTAATCTGTGTAATTTAGTTCAGTTAAAAGATAATTAATTTAAAAGGGAATTGATAATATTTTCGTTTCTCTTCTCTTCCTTGTGACTTGGAAAAAGAAAACGGGAGAAAGTGGCAACAGAAGTATGTTAATTATAGGTTCCCAGGTTCCCTGAAGCTAGAAATAATATTATTATTTAATTTTTCGTTTCTGTCCCATTCACATCGCCAAATTCAATTCCAACTCGAGCAAAATAAATATTTAATGTTCTCAATAGTTCGCACTGGTAACAAGACAAAACACGGCGTTGAGTTCCGCCACTCAACACGCAATGCCTCAAATTTGGCGGAAAGTGGGCAACGGAAGTGGAATCGAGTGTCTTAACACTAGGTTCCCAGGTTCCCTCTGCCTACCCCGCTATATGCGGGATACAGCGTGAAGCTGAATAAAGTTGAGTACATGTTTTAAAGCACTTGGCAAATTATTGTAAAATCGTACCCCTTCATAGATAAACTGTTTTTTTTTTTTTTTCAATTTGTACCCCAGGTTTAGGCAAAACTAAATAAGTTTCCCACCACTCAACCCCCCCGTACTGGGAACCTAAGGTTAAGGGAACCCAAGCACTATAAACAAAACTCACCATATTCAATATACTCCAGTTGATATCTATTCTTAGTGTGATTGGTTCGTTTACACAACACCCTGTACCAGAGGCCATCTTTGAACTTCGCTATGGCAATTTGTCCCTTTTGTGGATTCTCTTTTATTGGTGACGCTGGAAAATATATTAAAAAAGGTTAATTCTTTTCTCGCTTTCACGCTCTATCCCGCATTTGGGTCGGGTAGACAGAGGGTTTAACATCTAGTAAACACGTTGTTGTTGAGAACTTTCCACCGAATTGGAGGCATTGCGTGTTGAATAGCGAAACTCAACGCCGCACCACCCAAACGAAGACATCTCACTATGATAATTACCTTTATTATCAATAAAACTATCATTTCTTCCTTTTAATATTATTGAGGCCTGTCGTGGCGCAGCGGCACAAGCGTGTGACTGTAACCGATAGGTTCTGGGTTCGATCCCCAGTCGAGAAAAGAAAATATTTTTAATTTAAATATTAATGTTTCATTCTTCGCTCTGGTAATAAGACAAAGCGCGGTGTTGAGTTCCGTCACTCAACATGCAATGCTTAAAATTCGGCGGAAAATGGGTAACGGAAGTGGAACAGAGTGTTTTAGCACTAGTTACCGGGTTACCTCTGCCTACCCTGCCTCGTGTGGGATACAGCGTGATGCTAATAAATATAATAATAAATATACTTACCATCTTTACCATATAACAAAACATCCTCCTGTATAGCGTCAAACTCCTTACAAGCGTCCAAGTTAGATGGTCTTACGAAAACTCTATCTATTGCGGTACAGTCCACTAAATATACTTTGATATTGTTCATTATGTCCGGTCTTTGCACTTCTGGTAGAACTGGAAATTAATTAAGTATTTAATTATAAAATATTTATATTTGAACATGCTGTATACAACTTTCATAAAGGCCATTGTGATAAAGAGGCACTTCTTTAATTAATTATAAAATATTTATTTTTGAACATGCTGTATATAACTTTCATATAGAGGCCATTGCGATACGGGGCACTTAATCAATTAATTATAAAATATTTATTTTGAACATGCTGTATATAACTTTCAAATAGAGGCCATTGTAAAACAAAGGCACTCAATTAATTAATTATAATTTTTTTTTTTGAACATGCTGTATATAACTTTCATATAGAGGCCATTGTAACAATAAGACAATTAATTAATTATAAAATATTTATATTTGAACATGCTGTATGTAACGTTCATATAGAGGCCATTGCAATAAAGAGGCACTTAATTAATTATAAAATATTTATTTTTGAACACCCCGTATACAACTATCGTATTGTGACAAAGAGAGTCCATATTGAGCGGCGGAACTCAACGCCGCTTTGTCGTATTAACGATCCATACAAATAATTACTTACCAGGACCATCAGCCCCCTCGATCTTGGGCGTCCACCGCGACACCTCCCCATCGTCGAGCATCGAACCCGTGTCCATGTTCTCTATGGACACTGTACACTTGTCGGCGGATTTCGATTTGATTGTACATTTTAAGTTATTACCGACCTGTTGGAGAAAAAAAAAAGGTTTTTTGTGTTAATAAATAATATATTTTTTAATTTTCTATCTCTTGAAATACTAAGGCCGTGGTCCGAATTATGCTCACATTGCTCACGACGCTTACACTGCTAACGGGCGGTCCGATATTAGAGAGCGCGCCAACGTCTGTTAGCAATACTAATAATACGGACCACTTGTGAGCGTGCTTACGTGTTTGACAAGTTAATTAATATGTTTAACTTGTCAAATTCGTAAGTTGACAGGTGGTCAAAGCATTTTTTGATATAAATATGAGTGGAGTATATGATATAGCCGATGAAGATTATAAATTGCTAGTAAAAATGGTTGTATTCAAGCATTTTCCGCAATTGAGGAACGTCAAATAAACGTCAAAATAACATCAACGCTCACGGTGCTCACGCTCTGACCCGTCAGCACTGTTAGCACTAGCCAGTGACGTCACAAGTGACGTCATACTATTCACAACTCTAACTGTGAGCGATAAAAGTTCAATACGGACCAAGCGTTGGAGCGCTGTAAGCGATGTGAGCTAATTACGGACCACGGCATAAGTAAGTCTAAGGTTCCCATTAACATATTCCGGATTGAAACGTGTTGAGTGGCGGAGCTCAACGCCGTATATTAATCATTAACAAATATTAAATTTCATTACTTACAAGCTATATTCAAGGGAGCTCACATATCTAAACGACAAAAGACAGATCCCGACTCGAAGAAATGAAATATTTTCAAATTAAATATTTAATGTTTTTCATTTCTTCGCTCTAATAACAAGGCAAAGCACGGCGCTAATTTCCGCCACCCAACACGCAATACCTCAAATTCAGCGGAGAGTGGTCAACGTAACGGAGTGTCTTAACACTAGGTTCCCAAGTTCCCTCTGTCTACCCTGCCACGAGCGGGATACGGCGTAAAGCTGAATGATTAAACACTGCTTCATAGAACTGACTAGCGAATTCAAAAAATACTTCATACATATATTAAAAATATATATAAGGGTAGTCACTCAGCTTCACGCTGTATCCCGCACGAGGCAGGATAGGCAGAGGGAACCCGGGAACCTAGTGTAAAGACACTCCGTTCCACGTCCGTTCTCCACTTTTCACCGAATTCGAGACATTGCGTGTTGAGTGGCGGAACTCAACGCCGCATTTTGCATAGTAACCAGAGCGAAGAATTGCAAATATAAAATATATAATTTCCAATATACGAGGGTAGTCACCGATATGATCACATCGAACCCTTCGTACCTCAACGCCGCGCGCCGCGAGCACGCAACTGAACTCCGGCACGCGCGCGTAGGCGGCGGGCAGGCGCGCGGCCCGCGCCGGCAGCGCGCGCCGGCACCCGGCGTCCAGCAGCGCGGCGGAGGTGGCGGCCACGCGGCGCGCGCGGTACCACGCCGCGTCGTCGCGGTTGAAGTACGCGAACAGCTCGCCCAGCTGCGGCCTGTGGGGCGAATAGATATGTTACTTTTTTTTTTTTATTATTATTCTTAGAGTCTCGTTCCACATTTAGAACAGAAACATATTAATATTAAAATCGTATGAAAATTTTTACGTAGCAGGATTTGAACCCGCGCCTCTTGGAAGCGTTACGTTCAAATTTTAATATGTTTTTAAAATTTGTACAGATATATTTTTTTATATAACTGGATTCGAACCCAGGTCTCTTTTAAAACGTTTACAAAAAAAAGTTTTCCATGCTGCAACTACATATGACTTACATATTTAGCCTATCGTGGAATTAAAGTGACAGGTCGTGGGTTCAATATCAATTTGAGTAAATATTTTTATTTTTTTTTTTTTTTTTTCAGCTTCACGCTGTATCCCGCACTAGGCAGGGTAGGCAGAGGGAATGGAAGTGGAACCTAGTGTTATGACACTCCGTTCCACTTCCTTTCCCCACTTTCCGCCGAATTTGAGGCATTGCGTGTTGAGGGGCGGAACTCAACGCCGCGCTTTGCCTTATTACCAGAGCGAAGAAATGAAACATTAAATATTTAAAATTGAAAATATTAAATATTTCATTTCCTCGACTGGGGATCGAACCCAGAACCTGTCGGTTACAGTCACACTCTTGTGCCGCTGCGCCACGACAGACCTCAAGGCATAAATATTTACAAATTCCATATTTAATGTTTCAATTTCTTCGCTCTGGTGACAAGACAGAACGCGGCTTTTTGTTTTAAAATTGTTGGCTGTGTGTCATAGCACAAGGTTCCCACGTTCCCTCTGCCTACTCTGCCTTATGCGGGATACAGCGTGAATATCTCCAAGCGATCTCAGGATAAAGTTCTTGGAAAAACGGTCAGATGCAAAATAAAAGTATCATCCGATAAGGGTTTAATTTAACCTTTTGCAATACCCTGGGAGCCTGGAAACAAGTACAAGTACTTACGACTAAGGTTCCCTTCTTTTCACAATCAACACCAAACTCGCACAGTCAATATGCAGTAAAATAAATGTTAAAAAATCTGGTCAAGTGCGAGTCGGTCTCGCTCACAGAGATTTCCGTACCAATTTCATTATAAAATCATTGAGAAGTAAATTTTATAAAAGTTAACAAACTTAAGTTTGCGGGCGTTTAGACTCATTTTATATGGAATTAACTACCAATATAAGTTTGTGAAGTCATAATTTTTTTTTCCTATACTTCTATTACAAGTCTACCTTTTTTCCTTTGACACAAAAAATAAAAGTTAACAAACTTAATAACAATAAACTAAATAAAAACAAATTATTTGCGGTCGTATGCAAACATTTTACATGAAGCAAAACTACAAATTTAACTTTGTAAATTTCTTCTACGATATATAACTATAAAATTCAATTTTCCATAATATTATCTACATTTGATTTTCTGAGGCCTGTCGTGGCGCAGCGGCACAAGAGTGTGACTGTAACCGACAGGTTCTGGGTTCGATCCCCAGTCGAGGAAATGAAATATTTAATATTTTCAATTTGATAAATATTTAATGTTTCATTTCTTCGCGCTGGTAATTAGAGAAAGCGCGGCGTTGAGTTCCGCCACTCAACACGCAATGCCTCAAATTCGGCGGAAAGTGGGGAACGGAAGTGGAACGGAGTGTCATAACACTAGGTTTCACTTCCGTTCCCTCTGCCTACCCTGCCTAGTGTTATGCCTACCCTGCCTAGTATCATATTTCTAATATACAAGCTAACCTTAACATAAACTAACAAATCACAAAACAAAAACAATTCAACTTCAAAAATAGAACTACAGAATGCTTCCAAAGGTTCCCTCTGTGGGGTTGAAACGAACACTCACGTGTAAGGTTCCTCCCGCTCGCAGTCCACGCCGAACTGGCCGCACAGCGCGTCGTATTCGCTGGCGTAGTCCGCGTGCAGGGAGATGCACGTGAACGCGTCCGCCATTTTGTTCTCCACCGAGTCGACGGTCAAGATGATAGTTTCACCGACTGGTAATGTTTCTACGATGTAGCTGTAATTAATAAAATAGCTATTATTATCGGAACCTTAACACTAGGTTCCCGAGTTTCCCGCTGTCTTACCCTGTAACTGAAAAAAGAATCTGTCTACCCTGTAGCTGAAAATGCACAAAGCAATGTAGACTCAGGGAACTTGGGAACCTTTTGTTAAAGTCCCATTCTCTACTTTCAATCAAATGCCACAAAGGCCACGCTTTGCCCTGTGGCCAGAGCGAAAAAAATAAAATATTAAATATTTTGAAAATAATTATTATTTAATTTCCCCGACTTTTAGAAGTGGAACGGAGTGTCTTAACACTAGGTTCCCAAGTTCCTTCCGCCTACGCTACCGTGTGCGGGATACAGCGTGAAACTATACAAAAACATCTTCGGCAATATGTGCAATTGCAATTGTAAACTGTGACTGAACTTGGGAACCTAGTGTTAAGTCACTCCGTTCCGATCCCCACTCTCCGGCGACTGAGGCGTTGCGTGTTGAGTGGCCGATCTCAGCGCTGAAATATTTTAATGTGCTATTCCACACTTAGGACAGAAAATTCGACGATTCAGAGAATATCGACATAGCTTGATGAGAACGTATGGCGTAGTCGGTCAGAGCGCGCGGACGGTGAACAAGAGGCGCGGGTTCAAATCCTGATTAGTTCAAATTTTTTATACGATCTTTAAAATTAAAGGTAGTAAGTATATTTTAAATTCTTCTCTCTGGTACCAAGACAAAAATGAACAGAGTTTCGCCACTCAACACAGAAGAATTTAACACTAATTGGGAACCATATTAACTCAAGGTTCCCTTTCAAATATCAAAATAAAGCAGAGGGAACCTGATAATAAAAACAACTACATACTTCTTAGGGATCATCTTCTTAACCGGCGTTGTATCAGCTACTGACGGTACTTTCACTTTCTCTTGGTTTTTTTGTTGTTGAGTCACCGGTTCTTGGGTTTTTGGTTTCTGTGGCACCGGTTCTTGGGTTTTTGGTTTCTGTGGCACCGGTTCTTGAGTTATTGGTTTCTGCGGTTCCGGTTTTATTGGTTGCTGTTGTTTTGGTTCTGGTTTTGGTGATTGTAGTGTTACTTCCTGCGGTGGGTCCTTGGTACCTGCAATAGTAAATATATATTTTATTATTTTATAATAAAATATAACATTAATATACTGTTGAACTTGGAAACTTAGTGAATACGCCAAATTAAGCTCAAAGCTGTGTGTGGCATTGTGTGTTGAGTGGCGGAACTCAACGCCGCAATGAGTAAATGTGTTACTTTTAAAATTATTACCGTTAATAAGTATCTGGTACAACTTCTAATCATCCTGCCCCTCGATGGGGATTGAACACATGACAATGGAGTTGAAAAATAAATAACGTGCTGGCGTAACTCAACGCCGCGACTTGTTATCTTATTTGTAGCATAATAATTCACTTAAGTGAGAAAACAGAACAAGGAGATGTTTCATTTTAATTATTTTGATTCTGACCGCGACGCAAAGAAGACCTGTCTGTCAGTCTGTAACCCGTGACCTAATAAACACGCAATATCTCAGATTCGGCGGTGCGTGAGGAAGGTTCCCAAGTTCCCTCTGCCTACCCTGCCATGTGTGGAATAAAGCGTGAAGTTGAATGAGTGAGCATTTAGTTATTTTTTTATTAAAATTTGATTTCATACTGTAATTTTTTTATGTATCCCCAGCGAAGTAGCTACAGAGAAAGCAGCTCCAAATGCTTTGACCTCTGCATACCTCTTCCACCTCGTCCACTGTCATCGACCTGTCCTCCTAAGAGGTCATCATGCTTTACATGACCGTCCTCCAGTATCATGGAGACTGTTTCTCAATTTATTTTTTCATGTTTCGGCTTAGCACAGGGAAGTTGGGAACCTAGTGTTAAGACATTCCATTCCTATACTTCCCTTCCTCACTTTCCGCCGATAATATTAATACTTTACGTTAATTGCCATTTACAGTCACACGCTTGTGCCGCTGCGCCACGACAGACCTCAGTTATATCACTAATATATTTAAAAGAGACGCGGCTTCAAATCCCACTCCTTTAAATCTTTAAAAAAATTTATACATTTCCTAAATAAACATTTCTTCATAAACAACAAAATATTCTCACCATTATTCTCGAAACTTTCTTCTTCTCCATCTTGTATTCTCTTGTTTTCCGTCAATACTCTCGGTCGACGCAAGCCGTTATAATTTTTAAACGTCTGATTTCTATTCACTTTTGGTGCGGGCTGTTGATATTGATACTGAAAAATAATATTTACATTATAAAATAAGGCAACGCGCGGCGTTGAGTTCCGCCATTCAACAAACAAACTATATAATGCTTCAAATTCGGCGGAAAATGGGGAACTGATAAGGATGTCTTAAGAATAGGTTCCCAAGTTCCCACTGCCTACTCTGTCATGTTCTTTTTTATGGAAAAGACAAGGCAAACGAGCGTACAGGTCACCTTATGGTGAGTGATCACCGTCGCCCACGGCCACGTGTAGCACCAGGGGAGCTACAGGTGCGTTGCCGGCCTTTACGGTGAAGGTAGACGCGCTTTTTGAAGGTACCCATGTCGTATCGACCTGGAAATACTGCCGCGGGTAGGTCGTTCCAGAGATGTGTTGGGCGTGGAAGGAAATGCCATGTGTGGGTTCAATTCCAATTCCAATGCCGTGTGATTCCGGCTTAGAATAGGATCACTCTAGTACTGATGGTGTCGTAAGAGGCGACTAAAGTACGTGTGGTAGAGTCACGTTGCCAGCAATGGCAACACGCATGGGCAGACTCGACCGGATTGTTACCACCCCCGGCATTTAAGACCGGCGTTAAGTAGTGGCTTTGGCCACTGCGTTTCGCATTAGGTAATGCCGGGCCCCGGTGCTCTTCCACCTTGAAGGACGGCAACGCTCCTGTAGCTCCTCTGGAGTTACTCGGGGCCGTGGGCGACGGTGATCACTTACCACCAGGTGACCCGTACGCTCGTTTGCCGTCTTTTCCATAAAAAAAAGGGCAATAAATGATACTTATTTCGTCCCTAACCAAAAGTGAATACCGCAATGCGTGGCCTAACAACAAACACACACTCCCTGCTTAAGTTAACTAAGAAATATCAAAAAAGCGGGTACGAACAGTTTAAAATAAATAAAAATTAAATATTTGCCATATTGTAACTCTTGCTAATTTCATGACATATTTTTTTGTTTATTTTTGCCTTCACGCTGTATCCTTATCCTATGCGGGATACAGCGTGAAGGCAAAAAAATGTTAATAAAGATAGTTTTAATATTCCGTTACACACACATATTATATATTGAAAATCAACGTAATTGAACAACGAAATTTTCGAAACATTACGTATGGGTGGAACTCAACGCTGCACTTAACTTCGTTTTTCTCCGATTTGAAATCGAACACCCAAACGTCTCGTTCAATCACTCACCAGCACCACTGCGCCACGACGGACCTCACATATACATATTTAAACTAATGATTACTCACCCTATTTCCCTTATCGTTGCTGTTCACGCTGTTATCACGTTTCACGTTTTGAGGTGACGCTGCTTCACGCGGGTTTGGAGTTCTAATAAACAAAATGCGTAAATGAATATTGACTCAGCTTCACGCTGTATCCCGCACGTGGCAGGGTAGGCAGATGGAACTTGGGAACCTAGTGTTAAGACACTCCATTCCACTTCCGCTCCTCACTCTCCGCCGAATTTGAGGCATTGCGTGTTGAGTGACGGAACTCAACGCCGCGATTTTTTGCCTTGTTACCAGAGCGATGAAATGAAACATTAAATATTTATTTTGAAAATATTAAATATTTCATTTCCTCTCGTGTGTATCGAACCCACAACCTGTCGGTTACAGTCACACGCTTGTGCCGCTGCGCCACGAGAGGCCTCAAAGTAAATAAATATTAATGTTTTTATTTATATTATTATGCATTAAAATTTATATTATTGAAAAAAATATATTTTAATCTAATAACGCTTCAGAGCATATCTATAGAATTTACGTATATACTTATTATATAAAAATTATTAAAAAAACACGTACGAAAAATAACAAGAGCAAAACTTTACATAATTATAAAATTAAATAATTTTACCTTAAAAATCGGGACGTCATTACATAAACATTACATAGATATATTTTATAAAAAAAATAAATGACTGAATGAGTGAATGTGTGGTAGTGTGGATGAGTGGATAAGTGAATGAATGAATCAATATCAATAAATAAACAAATAAATAACTTACGGTTGTAACGTTTGTGGTTCTCTGACACGTGTTTCAACTGCCTTGTCACTATATTGAGATAAAAAAACAACAACAAAAAAAAAAAAAAAAAAAAAATTAACGTAAAAATATTAACAAAAGAAAACAGTAATAATAAAATATACAAAACAAAAACTAAACAAAAAAAAACATGTAAAATAAGGAAATATTTATCAGAGCGAATAAATGAGAATATAAAAAATTTTTTTTTTTTCAGCTTCACGCTGTATCCCGCACTGGAAAGGAAGTGGAACCTAGTGTTATGACACTCTGTTCCACTTCCTTTCCCCACTTTCCGCCGAATTTGAGGCATTGCGTGTTGAGGGGCGGAACTCAACCTCGCGCTTTGCCTTATTACCAAAGCGAAGAAATGAAACATTAAATATTTTTAAATTGAAAATATTAAATACTTCATTTCCCCGACTGGGGATCGAACCCAGAACCTGTCGGTTACAGTCACACTCTTGTGCCGCTGCTCCACGACAGGCCTCAAAAAATTTAATTAATTAGGCCTTAAAATATTTAATTAGACATCACTAAATATTTCATTTCTTCGAGTGGGTATCGAACCGACAGCCAGTCGTTTACACACGCTTGTGCTGCTGCGCCACTACAGGACACTCGCTGTACTAATTAACGAAAAAAAGCAAAGACACTTACGGTAACACTACTTGCTGGTCTATGGGACGCGACTCTCCGCCCTGGTCACTATAGACGAGACGAGACGATAAAACAAAACAAAAAATATCAAAAAAATGCAAAATATAAAAAAAAAAAATAAACAAAATAATTTTTATTCTATCAAAGTGATATGTATGTATGGTATGGTACGGTTCTTCGATTATGGCGTTCCGAGTGTGCCAGTTGAGCACATATCACTTCGCCAATGTCACGTTGAATGGAGAAGACACGAAGGAGGTTGTACGGTAGAAAAAATAATATTACACAATAAGAGAATGCATATTAAAAAAAGAAAATCAAGTTAAAAATTGACTTCACTTAAAAATATGTATGTAAGGTATATATATGTTATTAAACCGGAAACACCTATACTTAACTAATTTTAAAAAAAGGTACATAATTATGAATAAAATAACAAAATAAAAATGCGAATTATTAAAAAAAATAATTTTATTAAAGGAAAATTTTTTATATATCATAAAAAAAAAGAAATGAATTATTGAATGAATATAATAACCTAGTAAATGAATGATTCAGTGAACGAATGAAGGAAAGTACTAAAGCACAAACAAAATTAAATAATTTACAACACCCCCTTGAGGCATGTCGTGGCGCAGCGGCGCAATCGTGTGACTGTAAACGATAGGATGTGGGTTCGATCCCCAGTCGAGGAAATGAAAAATTTAATATTTTCAAATTGAATATTTTATGTTTTCATTTTTTCGCTCTGGTACAAGGCGGCGTTGAGTTCCGCCACACAACAAGTGGAACTTAGTGTCTTAACGCTAGGTTCCCAAGTTCCCTTTGCCTACCCTGCCATGTGCGGGATACAGCATAAAACTGAAGTACACCACCCCCCTGGGCTAAAAACACCCAAATAAGCTACCTTATCTTGGCCTGTGCTTGTAGCTACCGAGCTTACAATCTGATTGGTCAGAAACAATGAATGTAGTTTTCACATAAAAAACTGCACTCAAATCAGTTCATTCATTCAGCAACACACGGTTAACACGTACAACCCCCTTTTTTAGCGTCATGGGTTAATGAAATAAACAAAAGTGAACGATTGCTTGACCAATCGTTCACTATAAATAATAAATAATAAAAAGAACAATAAATAATAAAAATAGCATACAGAGTGACAAGTGAATAATTTAAAACAATAAAATGAATGATTATCACCAAATGAATGAAGTTATGAAATAAAACAAAAATTAAAATAAAACAAAATAATAAACTACTAAGCTTTATCGGTCATAAAATGTATCAAAACAAAATAGCTAAAAACCACCCAACCCCAGAAACACCTTAACAAAACCAAACTCAAATTCAGTCAGGTCAATCGGGTCAGTCAGGTCTACATATAAAACCCCTATTTTTCTAATTAAAAAAAAATAAATAAACCTGGCCTGTCGTGGCGCAGCGGCACAAGCGTGTGACTGTAACCGACAGGTTCTGGGTTCGATCCCCAGTCGAGGAAATGAAATATTAAATATTTTCAATTTAAATATTTAATGTTTCATTTCTTCACTCTGGTAATAAGGCAAAGCGCGGCATTGAGTTCCGCCACTCAACACGCAATGCAAATTCGGCGGTAAGCGGGGAACGGAAATAGAACGGAGTGTCTTAACACAAGGTTCCCGAGTTCCCTCTGCCTACCCTGCCTCGTGCGGGATACAGCGTGAATAAACGATCAGTCAATAAAATAAAATAAATATATATCAATGAACGAATGAGTGAACTAAAACTCACCCGGACAGATTATGACAGACGGAGCGGTGCCGCTTCTGCCAATCAAGCAGCTGACAGCGCTCGCCGCAGTACGGCGTGACGCCGCAGCGGCCGCAGCGCGCGTGCGCCGCCGCGCCGCACCGCGTGCACGTGCAGCGCTGCAGCGCGGGAGGCGACTGAGTGGCGGATTTGTACACACTTTACGAACGGTACCAAGCGGGGAACCAAGTTGGGAACCTAGATTAAAGACACTCCGTATCGTTCCCCACTTTCTGCCAAAGTTGAGATATTGTACATACATATGTTGAGTAGCGCAACTCAACGCCGCACTTTACCTTGTTACCAGAGCTAAAAAAATAAAATATTTAATATTTAATTTCCTCGTGTTGGGATCGAACCCGTAATCTGTTGCGTTTAGTAACACACTTGCCACAACTGGCCTTAGAATGTAAGACGGTTAATATGTGAGAGAGAAGATATGCTTAACTTTTATTGTGACCAAAATTCATTAATTACATATGATAAAAAAAAAGGAGTAAAGTTGCTCACTTTTGCGTTCAACGCTGTAAAAAAAAATAACATACAACCCGCAACCACAGATAATATAAAAATACAGTTTACATAAAATTATTGATTATTGATTTCCAACTCATATTACTTTGTTTCAATTCCTTATTTATTTATAACATTACTTTTTTTAAGATTGTGTAACATTAGGGTAACTTAGGGTAACATTGTGTAACTAACTGATTAAGGGTGACCCTTAATTAGCTAGTTATACAATTTTACCTACAATCTCAACAGATTAACACAACAACTGATATTTTATATTTGTATATCATCTGCGGCGTTAAACATTGAACCTCGGCGTTCAACACACAAGACTGGGCAACTACTGTGGAAACGGAGTGTCTTAAGGCGAGGCTTCCCAGATTGCCTCTGCCTATTCTTATATATGCGGCATAAGAAAATTTATATATTTTTATATACAACATAATCTATTCTATTTAAATAATTATTTTTTTTATTTCTTCGCTTTGCTACATGGCAAAACGCGGCGTTAAGTTCCGCCACTCGCATTGCCTCAAATTCGGCGGAAAGTGGGGAACGGAAACACTAGGTTCCCAAGTTCCCCCTGCCTACCCTGCCATGTTCGGGATAAAGCGTGAAGCTGAGTAGATTGTTATCTTCTATTGATTATATAAACAATAAATATATTATCTATTATTGGTTCTAAGACTAATATTTTCTATGTACTAATTTCCTTCTAGATAGTTAAATTATATAAAAATAAAAGAAATAAATATAATTAATTACATCTTTATTTATAATAAAATCGTAATAAAAATAGGAAATGCATGCTATAATATTATCACAATTATGACAAAAAGAGAAAAAAAACAACACTATCTTAATTTAAAAAAAAACACACAACATTCCAATAACAAAGATAAAAATAAAAAAAATGAATGCTAAAGAATAAATAAATTAATTAAAATTAAATTTAAACCAATAACGTAATGTCAATTATTTACTGTCATAGACTTTCAAAGCAATAGACAATAGATATAAAAAAAATAAAAAGAACAAGATGTCAATTTCATAATTAACATTGCAGATTAAAATAAATATAATAAAGAACGAATAAAAGAAGACAACATTTACAAATAATACAAATATTGTATGCAAAGTTAAACACAAATTAGTAATTGTCACAGATTATTAAGTAATAGGATAATAAAATTAAATATATTAACAATAAGTTACAAAGAACTATATACTATAATACAATCATTATTTAAATTAAAGAAAAAAAATCAGATAAAAATATAGTAAAAGACAACTGACCAAAGACAAGTTTTAGAGAGCAAATAAAAAAAAATAGCTTCTTATATTTCAAAATATCTCATAAATTGCCTAACAATATTTAACATTCTCTTAAAAAAAAGATGCCGCCATCTTGTGTCAAGTTAAATGACACTTCTATCGTACGACCACAGACTATAGACAAAATGACAAAACGCCAATATGTTTTAAATTTAGAACAAGAACTTTAATTTATTCTCTCCTAACATTGGATCAAAATTTTGACTTTTTATAACAGCCACTGATTGCTCATCTATTAACATTGTAAATTTCCCCCTATGGTATGGCGATCGACTTTCGACCTTCCATAATTCCGTATTCAGTCCTGGGTTCTTATCTTCAAGTAAATCTAATATAATTTCTAGGCCATCATTAAAATCTTGCATTATATTTGTAGGGACTTTCATTATAACTTTGCAATACTCATTTATTTCGGCGTCTGTATCGATTTTGATTGAACTTTTATCTGATTTATTATCTGTACTCAATAGGGTTGTCCTGCTGTCATTACTCTCAAGTTGATTATCACAGAATTTCGAATAAGTCAAATCGTTTTCTTTATCATAGGTAGTGTTGTTGCTGTCTTTAATATTCTCAATTTGATTATCAAATGCTACCCTCTCCTTTAGTACTGACTTAATAACGTTTTGTTTAAGATCTTCATTTGTTGTCTCTTGAGTTTTCTTAGATTCATTTAGATTTGCCTTAGACCTAAGTAATGATTGTAAATGCCCTAATTTAAATTCAACATTAGCCCCATCGACAACACTGTTAAAATCCGTATCAGTTATCACTTGCGCTGATAACTTATCAATTTGCAAAACAACGTCCAATTTATTGTGTGTTTGTACTTTACTGATTCTTCTCCAAAACTTAGTTCTTAATCTCGGATTTTGTTTTTGTAAAATACTAATTACTTCTTCAGTGTCTTTGTTGGTAGTCGCTACCATACTAACAATACCTACTGCTCCACGAAATTCCGTAGCTTTTAAACAAATCTTCAATTTAGCATTTATATTATCTATATTTCTTTCAACAAAAAACCGAGAATTTTGATTTTCACAGATAATAAATATGACACCATCGAATAAATAAATATCATGTATAACTGGAATCGAGTCAAAATTATCAGCACAAGATTCAAAGACAATATTTTCTATATTTTTCTTGATAGAAATAAATAATGTTTCATCAATTCGACTTTCAGGATAATTATTTGGTCCGATATATAATTTTAAGTCATCATCTACTAAGTCAGAATAATGATTGGCTCTGATACGAGTGAGCGATATATTCATTATATTAGGATCTATAGGACTGTACATTAATTGGAGAATTTTATCTTTCAACATTTTAATTTCAACGCCATCTTCAACATTGTTAGTAAAATTTGTTTCTACATTCTTTTTTCTATTAATAATTCTAAATTCAATTTCTTCTCCTTCATAAACACCATCAAATTCATCACTTTTGAGAACATCCAGAGACTGAGGATCGACACCGAATTGTCGTTTCTGTTTTCCAACTACATCCGAATAGACTTTCCAACAATCGAGTTTCAAATCTGGAAATCTGTCCTGAAAATATATTAAAATGTCTTCCGATTTAATATCAACAAACTCCTTGGGCACTTTCATTATAACACGCGTGTATCTTATTAAACTATTAATATTTTTAAAAGTCAGTTTAAGTCCAGTGGAATGTATGAACTTTGGTAATAATTCTCGTAAGTAATCCATAGTTTCTAAACTATCACAAATGTAGATAACAGCACCATTAGACAAATACGTATCTTGGAATTTTGGTACAATCAAATTCGGAAAACGTTGCATTTTCATATCTCTATGAAGAGATTCTTTGAAAAGATGCCTAAATCGTCTTATGTGAGCACCCTCAAGTTTTTCCTGGGGATATCCTTCCAAAACTATAGCAATTTTCAATTCATTTTCAACGTGTAGGTAATTAGTTCTCCTATGATACGCGACACCTCTGTTACTGTCGATGTTGAGATTGCTATTTCTTTCAATAGTGCCAACAGTTTCTACCTCAGATTGTTCTGAAATAACACCCGAAACGCTAGTATCAAAAACTTCATCTGTTTCTCCATCTTTATCGTAATCAGAAACTTCAAAATCCGATACAATATGTTCTGGAATATTCTCTAAATCAATATTCTTTGTGACAGTCACATCTAAAATTTCTACTTCATCATGTACTTCATCAATTTGGAACGTTTCCTCGTTTTTATCTAATTTAGTATCAGATTGTTCATCTTTTATAAGTTTACACGTTTCTTCTGTACCAGCGCTGTCATCTGATACATTTCTTGGCGTATTATCTTCTGATTTCAGTTCGTTTAACAACTTGACCCTAGAGGCTACACTCGATAAATCTTCATCCATATCAGAGAGATAACAATCGTTATAAATTTCACTGAAAGTATTAATTTCGAAATCCATTTGCTTGTAATCTATAACATTTTTAAAGTTTGCTCCACGAATCATTTCACCGGAAACACGATCTATAGTGAAGTACGTATATTCGACGCTGTCTATGATTTTTTGAGCATAAATTTTCCATAGATGCGTTTGTAACGTCGGATTGAAATATTGTAGAAGTTTGAACGCATCTTCTACAGTGGACGGCCAACAGGATTTCGGTATTTTCATGACAGCCAGACACAATCTCTTAATTTTTGCTTTGAGCAGTACCAAATTACTTCCCATACGTTCCTGCAATCCCGGATAAACTCTGACCATCCAATTTCGACTATCCAAATCCTTACATATACACACAATCGCTCCTCTATTTAAATAATAGTCCAAAAATGATGGTGTTTTCTTTAAAAGACCAGCTTTCAATTGCATATCCATTATACTACTAAGGCACTTTTGGAACAACTCCATGTGTTTAAGGCGCATTTTAGTTTTGGGGTAACCTGATAACGCGATAACAATTTTCAACCGATCATCTACAATATCTGTATAATCTACATTTCTAAGTTGTATTAATCTAGAAGTTTCATCAATTTCGCCATCATCACTATTTTCAACACAGAAATCATCTTGTTTATCATAATGTTCACTAGCATTACTTTCATCTACTGTTTTAGTGATTTCGGTCAGTGTATCTATAGTAGTGTCTGTACTCTCTGCGTATCTAAACTTATCTTTAGTGTCTCCGGTGGGTTTGGCGGCACTTGATATAGCGGACTCAATCCCGTCCCGGGCACAGGAGCAACTTGTTGTTATCTGTCGACAAATTGTCGATGTTTATTGCTCTTTACTTTTATATACCGAATATTGTACGCATATCAATAATATTATATAATAAACTAAGATATACATACAAAGATACATATTTATATATATATATACACACGTATGTACGTGTGACTTAGTTCTATCTAGAAGGAAATATACCTATTACAGAAAATTAATAATAAAATTAATATATATTTTTTTTGTTAATTTTTAACATTACTATGTCAAATTCATATATCATAATACTTATTGAGGCTTAGTTAACAATCAAACGGGGTTCAAATTCAATTAGAGGGACTTGGTATATGAAAACAATATATATATATATATATAACTAATGTAGTTAAATAAAGCATTGTTTAAATATTGAAAGAAATGCCTCTATAATAATAATTTTAATCATTAAGTATTCACTCACATGGCAGGGTAGGCAGAGGGAACTTGGGAACCTAGTGTTAGGAAAGGAAGTGGAACAGAGTAGTTCCACTTCCTTTCCGCCGAATTATAGGTATTTCGTGTTGAGTGGCGAAACTTAACGCCGCGCTATGCCTTGTTTATTTGAAAATATTTCATTCACTCAATTTCATATTTAATTTGAAAATATTTCATTCCCTCGACTGGGCATCGAACTCACAATCTATCGTTTACAGCCACACGCTTGTGCCGCTGCGCCACGACAGGCCTCTAATATCTTTGATTATAATATATAATTATATATTTTTTAGCATTACGCTGTATCCCAGAGAAGCATAGAAGCATGGCAGCATAGGTAGTTTGAAGATGGGAACCTAGTGTTAAAACACTTCCGAAAAAAAAAAACAATAATTTGCAAATTCGAAAAACAAAATTATTCCAGCTTAAAAAAATAAATGAAGAGATAAGAAAAGAAATGACAACTCACCGAATCACCGCCTGCCGAGCTGTACACATTATCTGTTGTTCTGTAAAATATATATATATATATATATATATATATATATATATATATATATATATATATATATATATATATATATATATATATATATATATATATATATATATATATACATATATATATATATATATATATATATATATATATATATATGCGACGAAGCCGCGGGTCGCTACTAAAATAAAAAAATACCAATTTAAAAAAAAACATATATATATACCTTTCACCGTCATTCTTAACAACAATTCTGCCGTCGGGTAGAATGCACCTATTGTTAGATTTATGAACCTGTTAAAAATAGAAACTTTTTAGAAAACGTATAAAAAATTTGAACCCGCGCCTCTCGGAAACTGTCCGCGCGCTCTGACCAACTAAGCCGTAATACGTTCTTATCAAGCTATAATGAAATTATTATACGCGTCTCCTTCTTCTTCTTCCTGGCATTAATCCCGGCTTGCTGTGCCAGGGTCTACCTTCCTGCTGAACCTACTCCGCTTTCCACGATTATTAACGTCCTCAGTGGTTAGACCATTGGCTCTCATGTCCTGCATCACGATATCCAACCAGCGCTTCCTCGTGCGTCCGGGAGGTCTCACTCCAGGGACAGACATATCAAGGCACTTGCGTCCGACATAGTTCCCGCGGCGGCGCGCAACGTGACCATACCACCTCAGGCGACGCTCTTGGAGCTTATCCGCTATGTCACGGACTCCAAGACTACCTCGAATGAATGTGTTACGTATGCGGTCAGACCGCTTTACGCCGCTCATCCACCCCAGCATCTTCATTTCCGTGACATGAAGCTCCTGAGTGTGCCGAGATAGTACTGGCCAGCATTCGCTGCCGTATAAAAGAACCTGTCCAACGATGCTCTTGTATATCAGCCCTTTGAGTTTGGTCGGTATTCTGCTATCGCAGACCATACAAGTGACCTCCCGCCATTTGGCCCAGGCAGCGCTTATCCGACCATGAACATCGTGATCGATGCCTCCGGACTCGTGCATAACGGATCCGAAGTACCTGAACTTTGAACTTTTCCGACTTAACTCTCGGTCTTCGACACATTTAGTTTAAGACGGCAGTTCTCAAGCGTACCATTCCAGAGGTTCACTTTACGCTCCAGCATCAGCCGGTTCTCTTCGACGAGTGCTATATCATCGGCATACATCATCAGCCACGGAGGCTGGTCCTGGGTGTGAGCCGAGACAGTATCTAGCACTACATTGAATAAGAATGGAGTGAGAGCCGAGCCCTGGTGAACCCCTACGGTAATCTCGAAAGGTTTGGTGTCGCCAACGAAATTCTTATACGCATGTTACAACTTATTGATGTTTAAAATTCATTTTCAAAAATTGTATTATATCTTTCCTAAATCCTTGTGGAATATGACTTTAAATAAAATAAACATATTAAATAAAAAGCATTCTCGCTTGCCAAACGATAATTCTAAGGAATTATCTTTGGCTAGCGAAAATTTGTAAAGAAACTTCCTCTAAAGAGCTACGAACAACACAAATAAGTTTGAACAAACGTCAAAACTGTCGTGGCCAGATGGGAACCTACAGCCTAGCCGGTCAGAGAGCTTGGACAATTTCCAACAGACTCGAGTTCAAATCCCGTTACTAAAATATTTATAACATTTCTAAAAATTATCTTCCTTTTTTTTTTTCGCAAAGCGCGGCGTTGACTTCCTCCACTCAACACGCAATGCCTCAAATCGGCGGAAAGTGGGGAACGGAAGTGGAACGCAGTGTCTTAACACTAGGTTCCCGGGTTCCCTCTGCCTACCCTGCCTCGTGCAGGATAAAGCGTGAAACTGAAAAAAAAATCTTTCTGATTGTGTAATATCACTTAAATAAATATGTTTTTATATTAACGTTGTAACGGTAGACAAGATATAACAATCACTTCCACACGCACTACTATCTATAACTAGCGGAACTGAACGCCGTGTTCTGTCTTTCTACTCAAGCGTGAAAATAAAAATATATTATTCTTCTAAATGGGAACCCACAACCATTGTCACTGTCCCATCCAAGACAGACAGGCGAAGCCGCAAGTAAACATTAGTGCATATAACATTAAACACACGTAAATAACGAGATCAATCTTCGGACCGCGGCGTTAAGTTCCGCCATACAACAAGCAATACTACGAGACGGAATGCCTCAACACTAGGTTCCCACGTTCCCCCTGCCTCGTACACTCACAGTTTTCTTCCCAGCTTTGTTCAACAAAATGATGCGCTGTTTACACTTGATCTGTTCCGCCTTCAATTCCAAATACTTCAACTTCAAATTCACTTGCTCCAGCTCTGACTCCGTATCGATACCTTCCAAGTCCTATAGAAACATAAGGTAACGTAGAGTGTGTGACTGTAACCGATGGGTTGCGAGTTCGATACACACACGAAGAAATGAAATATTTAATATTTTCAATTTAAATATTTAGGGTTTTCATTTCTTCGCTCTGGTAACAAGGCAAAATGCGGCGTTCCGCGACAGCGGAAAGTGGGGAACAGGAATGTAACTTAATACTAGGTTCCCAAGTTCCCTCTGCCTACCCAGATATGTGCGGGATACACCGTGAAGCCGTGAAGTAAGTAACGGTTAAATACTAAAAACGTACACGCTAAGGGTCGTGGGTTCGATATCCACTCATGGGGTTGAATCCAATTTCATTTCACATTTACATTCACGCGTTGTTGTCTGTTGCGTCAGATGGGTCCTCCTTGACTATTAATTTTAAAAATGTATAAAAATTTTACCACATCGGGATTTGAACCCGCGCCACGCGGAATCCGTCCAAGTGCTCCGACCAACTAAGCCATACGTTCTCAATTGTTACAATTTATTTATGTTATTAGCATCTTAACATAGTAAAAATAATGACTTCTTAAAACTTTACCATATAATTAAATAGTTATAATGAAATATACCATTAAAGAGTCCCTCCCATCCCCACTCGAAGATATGAAATATTATAATTTAATGTTTTCACAAGGGTAGCGTTGAGTTCTACCACAAGACACAATTGCCTCAAAAGTAGGCAGAGAATGGGAAATGGAACAGAGTGTCTGAACACTAGGTACCCAAGTTCCCTCTGCCTACCCTACTTATCCTGCTAATTGCGGGATACAACGTGAAGCTATAAAAAATATAACAAGGGAAAGCACTCACCAAGTCGCCATCATCTATGCTTTCATCCAAGCCGTTATCTTCTAATAACTCCTCTTGCTTACTGTAAAAAAATAAAATAAATATATAGTATTGTTCTTTGCTTATGGCGTTCTGAGCGTGCCAGTTGAGCACTTATCACTACACCAATGTCACATTGAATGGAGAAGACACATTGGAGGTTTAAATGAATATAATTATGCGAAAAATCAACAAAAATGCCATAAATTCTGTGGTAAGTGGGGAACGGGATGGAGTGTCTGTATACTAGGTTCCCAAGATTTCTCTACCTACTCCGCCATAAGTCACAGTGTAAAACAGTATTCTGTACTTAGAAATGTGTATCCCCATGATAAAATGGAAATAACTAAGAATGGTGTGGAAATACAAGACGCAGAAACAGAAATTGAAATGGTTAAATTCGATTCAACCATTCTATCCATGATAAAACAACTATTCTGACCATTCCTATAATTCCTGAGATTAGTGCGTTAAACCAAACGAACAAACATACAAGCATAGATAACTAACTATACTCTCTCTCTCTTCACAATATTACTTACATTTTAAAGGTATGGGCTTGTCAATAATCCAGTGGTAAATCACTCAGCATTGATCAAACCAAAACAGAGAAAAGTGAAAACTATCTCTAAATGAGAATTGAACCCCACAACTTTTGTACCAGTTTGCATATTTTCCATTGAAAAAACTGAATACTAATAGCTACATTAAAAACTTTAAGTAAGTTTATGTTTTTACTTAAAATAATTGTTATAACAAACAAACAAACATATGATATAGAAGAAATATGTTGAAATGTATTATTTATGTAACAATTAAATGCTTTAATTTTATATTTCTAGGATTTACTATAAACATTTGTATATTGAATAATTTTTTGTTACTAAAATGTTTTAATTTGTACTCAGCTTCACGCTGTATCCCGCACATGGCGGGGTAGGCAGAGGGAACTTGGAAACATAGTGTTAAGACACTCCGTTCCACTTCTGTTCCTCACTTATCGCCGAATTTTGAGGCATTCTGTGTTGAGTGGCGGAACTCAACGCCGGGTTTACCTTGTACCAGAGCGAAGAAATGAAACATTACATATTTAAATTGAAAATTTTAAATATTTCATTTCCTCGACCGAGGCTCGAACCCAGAAACTGCCACGACAGGTCTCTATTTAATTTGTCATACAAAATTATATATTAAAATATGTAACAAGCATATACCTTAAATATATGAATTAATTAAAGTTTGAAATTGTTTTAACTTAAAATTGACTTAATGAAAGTCTGTCTACCCGAAAATTATTTGCACGCGCCATATTAGTATTGTAATTACACAAAAATACTAAATGAAGGTTTCATTTAAATCGTATATAAACGTACTTAAAGTCAACGTTATTTATTTATCTTTTTATTAATTAACACTAACAAAAAGATTGACATAATATTTTATATAGAAGCAACTTACGATTCAGTATCACCTTTCATGGACGCAAAATACTTATTTAGCAACATAGTTTTTATATTTAAATTACTATTTTAGCTAACAAAAACAGCAAAATTAACAAATTAAAGCAAATTATTAAAACTTTTAACAAAAACACTGTAAATTCAACTTTAACACTTCAAATAACTCCATATAACTTTTGAAAAACTTACTTACAACGCAAAATTCATAGAAAACTGCGCTTAAAGCATTTTAAGCACTCACAAGACATTACGAATGTCTTTTTCAATACGAAAATTATAAAGCGCTTTAAGCGCTTAAACGAGTTAAGTTATGAATAAAGCGCTTCAAGCATATACAGCGATATATTTACTTAGACTATTAGTTTTGTATCTCAAATTATAAAGCGCTTAAGCTGTTAGTATGAGCAACGTCCTCGATATCTAATTGGACGAAATAATGAAAATAAACTATTATACTTGGTTGTGATTGGTGAATATAATAATAAAGAAATGGCGTCCTACAGTTGAGAAGGATCTGTAGATATGATTGTACGGTCGAATAAACAGTTAAAGATGAAAATAAAATATACCTTTTAATAAAAAACATTTTAGAGGCCTGTCGTGGCACAGCGGCCCAAACGTGTGACTGTAAGCTCGACAGGTTGTGGGTTCAAAGTGCACGCGAAAAAATGTGATATTTAATATTTTTCAATTAAATAGTAAATGTTTTTTCACTTCGCTCTCGTAACAAGCCCAAGCGAGGCATTGAGTTCCGCCACAAATTACAATACGCAATGCCCCATATTCAGTGAAAAATGGGTTTAATACTAGGTTCCCAAGTACCCTCCGCCTACCCTGCCATGTGCGGGAAAGGAGCATTAAATGGACCGTTTATTTTGAAAGTGATGTAAGTCCATTTTTTTTAAAAAATGGGATATGACGTATTTCATGCTTAATTTAATGTAATTTTTTTATGTATAACTAGTTCGAGTTTAATTTCTTAAAAAAATCCCATGTTTTACACAACTTAAAATCGTTCGGTAAATGAAATTGCATACTTATCGATTATGATAGTGGTGTAAGTCCAATTGGCAGATGTTCGCCGATCAGTAGTCTGTTATTTTTAATTCATTTGTTTTATCATACGTGTCATCACGTGCTAAGAGTTGTTAATTTAGGTTATTTATTCTATTTTTTTTTCTAAAAATAAATAACTCCATACAAATATCACATAGTGATATAGGTAAGAACAAATGGTAATATTATTTTGTAATAATTTAAAATATTTATTTTACTTAATTATAAATAAATTCACGCAGACGTTAAGCCCATGTATATAAGCAAAAGAATAACCAAATATTCAGAGGATGAAAATAATTCCGCTATGAAACAACAAATTAACGATCCGCGAAAAGAGAAGAAGAATAACAGAGGTAGATTCCTCAGATGAGGATATTATTATTGAAAATTAAGAACAAAATAAAGAAAAATATTTGCAACGAACAAACAAAACAGAGCGAAATAGTGGTCGATAGTATTATACAAAAAGAGGAAAATTCATTCCAGCAAAACTTGTAATTGCTTAAAGAAATGTATTAACGTATTACAACGTATAGAAATTTTAGATGATTTAAAAAAGTAAAATATATTTCTATTTGATATTGTTCTACAATAATCCGTGAATAGAAGAAGACCTAAAAATAATTCGAGCACTAAAAGGGATTTTTTTTCTTTTTTTTCTCAGCTTCACGCTGTATCCCGCACTAGGCAGGGTAGGCAGAGGGAACGGAAGTGAAACCTAGTGTTATGACACTCCGTTCCACTTCCGTTCCCCACTTTCCGCCGAATTTGAGGCATTGCGTATTGAGTGGCGGAACTCAACGCCGCGCTTTGAAAAAAGGGAATATGTTTATAAATTTTACCTAGTCAATTCTGTTGGACCGATTTTAGTATGTAAGAATTTTTTTTATGAACACCTCCGATCCATCAAGCATATTTCAAAACACTGTCACATGCAGAGCATAAGTAAATACTATAAGTACTATATAATTTTGACAACGTAATTAGTGTCTCAAATTAAATATTGTCTTTTCATGAGTATTTGTAAATAAAATTGTATTAAAGTAAAGTATATTTTAAGAGTTTTTTTTTTTATTGGTATTTCGATGTTTACAGTTGCTTAATTTTGAAAGTGGTGTAAGTCCATTTACAGCCCACAAATATGTATTACTGTAGTCTAATTCACCTACAACAAATCTATATAATGAAATTAAATATTTATAGAAAAATAGAGACATTGCCAGACTTCATACAAATTACCTGAATTTTTTAATTGCCAGATATGCTAACCTCTAATTTTCTCGAAACAAGAGAATATGGACTTACATCACTTTCAAAATAAACGGTCCAAATATTTAAATAGAAAATATAAAATATTTCATCTCCTCGAGTGTGTATAGAATCCACAACCTGTCGTTTACAGTCACGCGCGTGTGCCGCTGCGCCGCACAGGCCTCATAATAATATTTAAATGTTAAAATTTGTGATATTAGACACTAGACCTATTTAGATTAAACTTTCCAATAGTACGAGGCCTGTCGTGGCGCAGCTGCACAAGCGTGTGACTGTAACCGACAGGTTCTGGGTGCGATCCCCGGTCGAGGAAATGAAATATTTAATATTTTCAATTTAAATATTTAATGTTTCATTTCTTCGCTCTGGTAATAAGGCAAAGCGCGGCGTTGAGTTCCGCCACTCAACACACAATGCCTCAAAATTCGGCGGAAAGTGGGGAACGGAAGTGGAACGGAGTGTCATAACACTAGGTTCCCAGGTTCCCTCTGCCTACCCTGCCATGTGCGGGATACAGCGTGAAGCTGAGTATTTCCAATAGTATATAATAACTTATATGGCACATATTTGGTATCAGCGGGCGAAGCCGCGGGTCAAGCCACGAGCTACTTACCGATTATTCCATCCCCTACTGCTGTTGCTCTCGCTTCTGTCCCTGTGGTTTACAGATCGACTGGTGTGAGCGTGGTTTTGTTGGGAATCTTGGTTTTTACTCTGTATTTAAAGAAATCAGCATTAAAAAAGACTCTTTTAGAGATATATTTTGTGGCCACACTCAGAGAGATAAATTATGGATTAATTATGATTAGATACGCGTAAACAATTAGTAACGATAATGAGTAATCCTTGGACATCCTCGGAGAGAATTCAAAAGGAACGTGTTCAATCCCGCTGAGGGGTCTTTCTAAATGAAATTTCAAAAAGTAGATCTGAGTGTCTGATTATAGGCTCATTTTGATCTTTTTTAACTGGAATGGACTTTAACGGAATGTATGTATGTATATAATTATTATACATCGGCGTTGAGTTGCGCCAATCAACACGCAATGCCTATAATTCTAATTTGAACACTATGTTCCTAGGGTATCACAGTATCGACGATACTGTAGGAACGTCACGTAAAAAGCATGAGAAAAGGATGAGGAAAAAGTATGAAGAGGTTGATGACAGTGGACGAGGCGAAAGAGTTATGCCGAGACCGTAGGGTTTGGCGCTCCGTTCTCTCTGCCTATCCCGCTAGGGATATAGCGTGAAAATAAGTAAGTAAGTAAGTTCCTAGGGTTCCCTATGCTATGTGCAGACTAACAGCTTAACCGATATTATTTACGGATCGCAATATTAAGAATTTGATTTACTGACTGTCCATCAACATACAGCATTTATTTAATTTGAATCTGTTAAAAAAAAATAAAAGATTGCGCCATTTAAAAATATATAGTTCGATAAAATTGTTTTTTTTTTTCAGCTTCACGCTGTATCCCGCACGAGGCAAGGTAGGCGCAGAGGGAACCCGGGAACCTAGTGTTAAGACACCCCGTTCCACTTCCGTTCCCCACTTTCGGCCGAATTTGAGGCATTGCGTGTTGAGTGGCGGAACTCAACGCCGCGCGTTGCCTTATTACCAGAGCTAAGAAAAGAAACATTAAATATTTAAATTGAAAATATTAAATATTTCATTTCCTCGACTGGGGATCGAGCCCACACCCATCGGTTACAGTCACACGCTTGTGCCGCTGCGCCACGACAGGCCATTGTATATTTTATATTATATGTTAGTATGACCATGTATTTTTACACAGAGGAGACGAATATGACATGTTCATTAGATGTAACTCGCCACCAGGTAGCGCTGAAGTATAGCAACTTATGCCCCGTTTAACCGGTTGTCATGAAAATCAGTATGACCATGTATTTTTACACAGAGGAGACGAATATGACATGTTCATAGATGTAACTCGCCACCAGGTGGTACACTACAATTCTTTAATGTCACAATTTTTCGAAATAAACAAAATCAATAAAATGGCTTAGAGTGAATTGAAAATTATTGATTTTTTTAAGTATTGATTTTTCTTAAATTTATTTTTGTTGTTGGCGCAGCAACGTGCGATGGGTACAGCTAGTTTTTAATGAATTATCGTATAGTTCTATCACGCAAAACCCAGCCGGAGCGCTAGAAGGTAACTGATTTCGAGATTCGCAAGTTCGAATCCCGCCCTAGGGAACCCGGGAACCTAGTGTTAAGACACCCCGTTCCACTTCCGATCCCCACTTGCCGCCAAATTTGAGGCATTGCGTGTTGACTGGCGGAACTCAACGCCGCTCTTTTGCCTTATTACCAGAGCTAAGAAATGAAACATTAAATATTTAAATTGAATATATTAAATATTTCATTTCCTCGACCGGGGATCGAACCCAAAACCTGTAGGTTACAGTCACACGCTTGTGCCGCTGCGCCACGACAGGGCTTACTTTAGTTTTTAATGTATAACTAACTTTATTAGACCAAAAAATATAGAACGGCCAGCGGGAACCTGGGAACCTAGTGTTGAGACACTCCGTTCTCATCAAAACACTTTCTATATGGCATAATATATATAAAATACAACTCACCATATGAGCGATACTAATGTTCAACTGCAACGGTTCAGTCCTATTCAGTTTCATCATCGCTAGCTTCGCTTCACTAAAAGAAAAGCAGAAATTCTATTGTTTTTTTCCTTTCACGCTGTATCCCGCACTTAGCAGGGCAAACAGAGGGAACGTGACACTTCGTTTCCATACGCACAGACAAATTTTAAAAATATTGTATGGCGGGGTTCAACGCCGCGCTTTGACTAATTACCAGAGTGATTACATGAACATATATCTATTAAAACTGATTCACTCACGCCCAACAGGGAATTGAAGCGACAACCTCGTGTGAAACAACGCTTGTGCCACAGCACTACAACAGTCTCGATCATATTATATTAATGAACAATCTTTGAGGCCTGTCGTGGCGCAGCGGCACAAGCGTGTGACTGTAACCGACAGGTTCTGGGTTCGATCCCCAGTCGAGGAAATGAAATATTAATATCTTTAATTTATGTTTTCATTTCTTCTCTCTGTTTATAAGGCAAAGAGTGGCGTTGAGTTCCGCCACTCAACACGCAATTAATAATTAATAAAACAAATTCGGTGGAAAGTGGGAAATGTAAGTGGAATGAAGTGTCTTAGTAACGCACTAGGTTCCCAAGTTCCCTCTGACTACCCTGCCATGTGCGGGATACAGCGTGAAGCTGAGTAACAATCTCTACATCTACGCGACCTATCGTGGCATAGTGGCAAAAGTATGTAACTTTAACGCGACCGGTTGTAGGTTCGATCCCTACCCGAGAAAATTAAATATTTAATATTATCTTATATTTAATATGCCGTGTGATTCCGGCTTAGAATAGTATCACCCTGGTACTGATGGTGTCGTAAGAGGCGACTAAAGTGCGTGTGGGAGAGTCACGTTGCCAGTAATGGCAACACGTATCGGCGGACTCGACCGGATTGTTACCACCCCCGGCATTTAAGACCGGCGTTAAGTAGTGGCTTTGGCCACTGCGTTTCGCATTAGGTAATGCCGGGCCCCGGTACCCGCACACCTTAAAGGACGGCCGTGGGCGACGGTGATCACTTACCATCAGGTGACCCGTACGCTCGTTTGCCATCTTTTCCATAAAAAAAAAATATCAATTTGTATATTTAATATTTTCATTTCTTCGCACTGGTAACACGGCAAAAATCAGCGTTGCAACTTGAAATTCACAGTGGGATTTTGAACGGGTTGTTTTGACACTAGGTTCCCAAGTTCCCTCGGCCCACCCAGCCGTGTGCGGGATACAGCGTGAACCTAAAAAAACAACTTACCCGGGGCTATCAAAGGTGACGATAGCGTATCTCTTCTTCGGATCCCTGCTCAGAAACACCCTCACTTTGGTCGCGTACTTCTCAAAGACCGCCCTCAGCCCGTCTTCGCTCAGCGCCTTGCTGATGTTCGTCACGTACAGCTTACAATGATCGAGCTGTACGTCACCGCTGGAAGTAATATATCTTTAGATAATGTTATCTTAAGGATTTGTGTTGAGAAAAGAAAAAGGTAACGCTTGCAAATTTCTCCTTTTCTGGGAAAAGCTATGTCTCCAAGCTGTACCCAGAAAGGGAGAAATTACTAGTACTGATTGATGATCTGAGTCGAATTCTAAATACTTTTCTCTATGTATAACCACATATTTGAAGTAAATTTTATTTATTATACAGAAAGATCTAACCTTTATCTATATATAACCACTCACTTCAAGGAAATTTGATCAAATTCAGTACACTAAAAAACGTGAAATTTTTTTTTGGTCTGTAAAATTTTCTACAGAGCCCTACAGTAAAAAGACATAACATGTCAAAATGTTTTTAGATATGTTCTCTTAAAATTTTCAATATTATAGAAAAATACACGATTAAATTATCTTATCATTTAATCTCATGAAAAGTATCTCAAGGAACGTCTTCAGCCTGAATTTTGATAATTACTGTCGTGGCGCAGCGGTACAAGCGTGTGACTGTAACCGACAGATTGTGGGTTCGATCCCCAGTCGAGGAAATGAAACATATAATATTCTCATTACTTTGCTCTGCCACAAGGCAAAGCGCGGCGTTGAGTTCCGCGACTCAACACGCAGTGGGGGGGAATGAAAGTGTCTTAACATTAGGTTCCCTAGTTCCCTCTGTCTACCCTGCCATGTGCGGGCTACAGCGTGAAGCTGAGAGATAGAGAGGCAGAGACAGAAATAGTAAAAAAAAATCCTTATGAATCCAGCGTAAAGCAGAGTAGGCTGAGGGAAACTAGTCAACATTATATTCGCCAAGTACGCAGAGCTGAACTTACAGGAGCGAGGCAATGAAAAATCCAAATAATATATATTTCATTTCCCTGAGAAGCCACAATCGCGTCAACAGTCACACGTGCCTCAACAATATAATTTTAGATAGCTAAATGCTAATTACAGTAAAATAAGTATAGCAAAGCAAGTTAGAAGAAAACTTGTATTAATTTTAGAGCCAGTTTCACTGAATACAAATGAAGTTTCAGATAGCAATCTGCCAGTTAATGCCATCTTACAGATAGAGGCTGCTTCAATCTCCTTCTGTCTCAACATCAAATTCCTTTACAATTCATCTAGTATATAAAAATCAACTAAGTAATAGTCAACGGGTCCATAACGATATAGAGGTATCTCTTATCTGACAGATACGCCTATCCAGTACTATATCAGCCAGTAGTGAAACCGGCCCTCAATATATTAAATAAGATCTAAAATTACCTGTGGCAATGATTCCTGTACCTTAGTTAATAGTGGCAGAGGAAAAAAAAACATTGTTTATTTTTTTATATTTATTTTTTTCGGCTTCACGCTGTATCCTGCACTAGGCAGGGTAGGCAGAGGGAACGAAAGTGAAACCTAGTGTTATGACACTCCGTTCCACTTCCGTTCCCCACTTTCCGCCGAATCTGAGGCATTGCGTGTTGAGTGGCGGAACTCAACGCCGCGTTTTGCCTTATTACCAGAGCGAAGAAATGAAACATTAAATATTTGAATTGAAAATATTAAATATTTCATTTCCTCGACTGGGGATCGAACCCAGAACCTATCGGTTACAGTCACACTGTTGTGCCGCTGCGCCACGACAGGCCTCTAATTTATATAGCATAAAAATATAGTGGTGACTTTTTTAGCTTCACACAATCTGTTCCATTCACCTCTGCCCGCCGCATTTGAGGCATTGCATGTTGAGTGGCGGAACTCAACGCTGCGCTTTGTCTCGTTAACACAACGAAGAAATAAAAATACAAAACATATTACTTAAGGCCTCAAGTACTTTTCACAAAAAATATATTATTGCATTAAGTGTTTATATAAAATATGTCTATAACTGTAATCTAATGTAGATTAAGTAGCTTGACACTGTATCCGGCACATGGGAAAGTAGGCAGCGGGAACTTGGGAACCTAGTATCAAGACACTCATTTCCTCACTTTTCTCGGAGAGGTGGATGATGTGTTGTGTTTTGAGTGGACCACAGAAATCACCATGTTTTACCTCATTACCAGATGACAGTGATGAAAACATGAAATTTTTCAATTCTTCAATTGAGAATCAAATCGACAACCTGCCACATTAACAGTCCCAAGCTTATGCCTCTACACCACAACAGGCGTTAACAACTTTTTTTTCTTACAATATATTTAAATTAATAAAATACAGATAATATTGGAATTGTAATCTTTTTAGTAATTTTTGGCTGTGTGATTCCGGCTTAGAATAGGGTCACCCTGGTACTGATGGTGTCGTAGGAGGCGACTAAAGTATGTGTGGTAGAGTCACATTGCCAGCAATGGCGACACGCATGGGCAGACTCGACCGGATTGTTACCACCCCCGGCATTTAAGACCGGCGTTAAGTAGTGGCTTTGGCCACTGCGTTTCGCGTTAGGTAATGCCGGGCCCTGGTGTCCATCCACTATAAAGGAAAAAAAAATAGTAATAAACTATATACTCACTTTGCTTCATCATCAGGATATTGAGGATCGTAGTTCCTGTCGTTGTAGTCATCTTGCATTGGATCCCAATCGTTAGACTTGCTGTAGCGACTCCTTGAGGTCATTTCTAAAAATAAAGTAAACTATTTAATATATAATATAAATTATCATTACAAAAATGAACTTCCATTGTTAACATTTCTTTAATATATCTTCAATGTACAGACGGGTACAGATTTATTTCATAAATAAAGATAACATATTTTGGAAAATCTAATGTAATAATAAGTCTCCATCACATCTGATTTCCTTAAAAATGACATTTGATCAATGTACATGAAATTTATATGGTATGGAATGGTATGGTTGTTTGATTATGGCATTCCGAGCGTGCCAGTTGAAATTTCTACATTTCATTTTAAACATGACATCTACAATTATTTAGAAATTACTTTTCATGAATTCACCAAGTGGATGCCCATTTTTATATGAATATCTAAAACCCACAATAGTTAAGCGATTGTAAATGATGTTAAGTCAATATAACATTGTTGTTTTTGTTGTTTTTAGACAATATTAACATATTGAGACTTCATGAAAGCTTATTTTGTAATTAAATTGTCATTGACTTTTGTAAAAACTTTTTACTCTACAACTTATTGAGAATATCAAACAGCAGAACAACAAAGGTAATATTATTTCTTTTTGTTATTAAAGTTGTACTCAAACAAAAAAAAATGTATAGTATTTAAGTAGTACATATTCATTTCTTGAGCTAAAAATATTAAATGATACAAAAGAATAATAAACTAAGGACTAATAAGCATAATTTCGTCAAAAAATTTTAAATTTTCAAAAACGTTACAACACGTGAGCAACTAATTTGTAGACGATGTAATTAAATATATATTATTATTCTATCCTTTCAATAAGTATGTACAAAAGAATTTACTTACTTTATATATAAATATTGCTTTAAACGAGCAATTGTCTCTTGAAAGTCAAAAATATCAAAATATTAATAAATATTTGAGCACCGAACAAAGCCGATTGAAAAAATAATACAACTGATACAGATTAAATATTTAAATAGAATGAATTAAGTTTAGTTGAGATGTCGAGTTGTTAGAATCATTCGATTGTTGGTAACATTAAGCTTAATAATGTTTAAAGCTAATTTTAGTCTAATTGAATAATTACAATTAAATTTCGGCTTTTTTTTAAGCTGTCGCCATAATATGTACCCTGGACTACCGTGACCATAGCTATTAACCATTGGAATTCGGCTTAATAAGTATTAAAAAAGCTAGGTTTTAGTTAATGTAAAAGGAATTGATAAATATGATGCAGTTTTTTTTAAATGTGAAATGCGTTCTAGGCGTATTCTTCGGTCTGCTGCTTCTTTGATCTCAAAAGTGTGCTGGGTAAGTTGTATATTTGGCCCAAGTATGTATATTCCTGCACAACTTTTACTATAGCGCTAAGTAAGATCAGTGATCCCGGAGATACATTACAAAGCAAGGCAACTTTTGTTTTATTAAGAATTATTCTGACATTCACTCTTCTTGAAGAATCGATCAGAGTATTTAACATGTCCTTCATCTCCTGCAGATTTTCTGCCACAGTGTAAGAAATATTGACTATTAATATTTATATTTCATTAAATAAATCCTCCCAAAAAAAATACATTTATTCCAGCTTTATTGATATCGGGAATGTACTTAATTACAGTAACATTTTATTGGAAAATCACTACGTACTCAGCAAACACAAACCATATTACTTTTTATTATTTTTGTACAAAAACATAAGTATTTAGTCCTTTATGGTAATGTATTAGTTAAAACTATATTAAAGTATACTAGCAATTTAGTAATATGTAATTATGTATATATTGTAATTTTTCCTTTATGTGCTCTCCATATAACGTGACATTGGCGAAATGGTTTGTGCTCAACTAGCACGCTCGGAGCGCTATAAACAAAGAACAGCAGCAAAATATATTAAAGTAATAATCGACTAACCATTATTGACATATGCTGTCAATGAAATATACATAAGTTCATTTTTAATCTATAATCTGACAGTTGTCAATTATGCAATTGACACATAGCAAGTGACAGCCAAATATATAACCTATCCCATACTTTAATGCGAACTCCAATAAAATTAAGTTTTTGTTGTAAAAGTTATTTAATTACAAATATAAATATGAAGAATGGATGATATCGTGAGACAAGTACCTTCTTATCAATTGGACCAAGAAATTTTGGACGGTGAGCGTTTATTTTGTGTATATAGAAGTGATATATGAGCGTACTTAATTCTAAGAATCAACAAGTAAGCTGAGTAAATGACGCAAATTTTCTTATGTTTTGATTTTACTTTAAGTTTATTGTGATTATGGGAATTTTTGTTCTTTTTGTATCGTATCTTTTTGTTTTTATAATAAGTAATATTTTAATGCGTATTAAATAATGAATATATTTTTAAAATGTAAAAAAAAATGTGTGTTTTTTTTTAATTCTCAGGCTCAATGCTGTGTTATTGTTAAGTACATTTAAGTAGTGTAATTATCTCACAAAACTTTATTAAAATTAAGAAATTAATAAAAGTAAAGTTTTTTTTTCTAATAAGATGCCAGTTAGAATTAATATGACTAATTTAAAGTGTATAAAAGTATAATATACAAATTCAATTTGAATGTAATATTTACTTTAAAACCATAAATGTTATATTTTCTTATATATTTTGTATAAGATTTGTATTTAATTCTACTTTAAAAAATATTATATAAATGTATATAGATTGTTATTATTTCTGATTCAATTTCAAAGTAACTGACCAAAATATATATAAGTACAGGAAAGGCCTTTTTTTTTTAATATTTTTATTTATAAGGGTGTGCCATGATTTAAATTTGTTATTTAAGGCCGTTTTGGCTTAGGGAAACAATGACAATTTTATTTTTCTTTTTTTATGGCTAAGACACGGCAAACAAGCGTAGCAATGCAGTGGCCAAAGCCACTCCTTAACACCGGTTTTAAATGCCGAGGTTGGTAATGACCTGGTCGAGTCTGCCCATGAATGTTGCCATTGCTGATAGCATGACTCTCCCACACAATGTATCACGTAAAGATGATAATTTTGTGTACAATTATCACTTGAAGAAAAAAAAAACGCTTTGGTGAAAACACAAAGCACTCAAGCCACTCAACATACAATATCTCAAAAATGATGGATGGTGCCGAAGAAGCAGCGTCAGCCTTATGATTTCCTATACAGAGTGAAGTTAAAAACAATATTTTTATTGTTATTTTTAATTCCAGCCCGTGGCATAAATATGACAGTGGAAGAGGTAGCCGGCTTGCCGACCTGCAAATATTCAGAACGGGTCCAGTCTTTGAATCTCAGTGAAGATGATTTGGCTTTTCTAAGAGGATTGAGGAGACGAATAAAGAATAGGGTATGTTTTTTTTTGACAATTGATTTTTGGTTAAGTATTTGTACCCAGCTCCACGCTGTACCCGCAGATGGCAGGGTAGACAGAGGGAACTTGGGAACCTGGTGTTAAGACACTCCGTTCCACTTCCGTTCCGCACTTTCCGCCGAATTTGAGGCATTACGTCTTGAGTCGCTGAACTCAACGCCGCGCTTTGCCTTGTACCAGAGCGAAGAAATAAAACATTAAAACATTTATAAAATGTAAATATTAAATATTTAATTTCGTTGACTGGGAATCGCACCCAGATTGCTGTCTAATAAAATAAATATTAGTAAATATATTATAGAAGCAATTAATCAGTGCAATGGAACACAAACTCACTCAGCTTCACACTGTATCCCGCACTAGGCAGAGTAGGCAGAAGGAACCCGGGAACCTAGTGTTAAGACACTCCGTTGTTCCACTTCCGTTTCCCACTTTTCGCCGAATTTGAAGCATTGCGTGTTGAGTGGCGGAACTCAACGTCACGCTTTGCCTTATTACCAGAGCGAAGAAATAAAACATTAAATATTTAAATTGAAAATATGAAATATTTCGTTTCCTCTCGTGTCTATTGAACCCACAACCTGTCGGTTACAGTCACAACGCTTGTGCCGCTGCGCCACGACAGACCTCTTAAATGAAATGAAATTATAGAATATTTCTTTTTATTGAAAAAGCGAACAAATCCGCGGGGTTCGATATGTTTTGTTGGCAGTTAGTTTAACTTCGCAATAACGTTGATTCCCACGGAGATTGAAAGTGTTATATTATCTACACGATAGTTGTAATACAAGCCCTTTTTGTGGTTTCTCTTAGAAATACTCTTATACGGATTTGTTACTCGAGGCCCGTCGTGGCGCAGCGGCACAAGCGTGTGATTGTCAACGACAGGTTGTGGGTTCGATACACACGATCGATCTAAGATGTGCCATATTTAATATTTTTAAATGAAATATTTATAATTTCCATTTCTTCTCACTCTTAGCTTCACGCACATGGCAGGGTAGGCACAGGGAACTTGGGAACCTAATGTTAAGACACTCAGTTCCACTTCCGTTCCTCCTGTCTCTGTTAGTAAGACAAAGCGCGGCGTTAAGTTCCGCCACTCAACACGCAATACCCCAAATTTGGGGGAAAGTGGGGAATGGAGTGGAGTGTCTTAACACTAAACTCCCAAGCTTCCTCTGTCTACTGGAGTTTGTGTGTGATATAATAACTCAAAGTAAATAAAAAAGAATCGAACCCACGATCTTCGTAGTAACAGTGGCAGTGAACAGTTAGATTACAAGTTTTCTTGAGACACGTTTGTGGTTAATTGTAATTTAATAGTCGTACAGTACAGATACGAGAATGTATGATCGTACCTAGAGATGTTCATTAATGTTTAATTTACATTAAATCGATACAAATTGTTTTTATTATAAGCTAATCGCTAAAGGGAACTTGGGAACCTAACAATAATATATATATATTTTTTACTACATATATATATATATATATATATATATATATATATATATATATATATATATATATATATATATATATATATATATATATATATATATATATATATATATATATATATATATATATATATATATATATATATATATATATATATATATATATATATATATATATATATATATATATATATATATATATATATATATATATATATATATATATATATATATATATATATATATATATATATTATATATATATATATATATATATATATATATATATATATATATATATATATATATATATATATATATATATATATATATATATATATATATATATATATATATATATATATTTTACTACATAATATATTTTACTACATATAAAATGTTAAGACTTCTGCTGAATTTGAGGTTTTGTGAGTTGGGGTGGCGGAACTCAACGCCGCACTTTTAACTTGTTATTAATATTAAATATTTCACTAGTTATTTATAAAAATATTTCATTTCCTCGATGCGCATCGAACTCATAACTTGTCACGTTGGCAGTCGCGTGCTTGTGCTCCTGCGCCATGATTGATAGATAATACAGTGATAATAATTCCACTACACTGCCGTTTTTTAGTTTCACGCTGTATCCCGCAGAGTAGGCAAAGCCCTAGTGATTGAGTGTATTAACAATACAATAAAAAAAATAATAAGGAAAAGCGCGGCGTTGAGTTCCGCCACTCAACACGCAATGCCTTAAATTCGGCGGAAAGTGGGGATCGAAAGTAGAACGGAGTGTCTTAACACTAGGTTCCCGGGTTCCCTCTGCCTACCCTGCCACGTGCGGGATACAGCGTAAAGCTACGAATAAAAAAAATCTCCACTTACAAAATATTTTACTTTTTTTTTATTATAGTTAGTTAATCGCAAATTATATTAATATTTACGGTTACGATATTGCTTCTGCGCAAAATTGAGGCCTTTCGTGGCCCAGGGGTACAGCCGTGAGACAGTAAGGGCCAGATTGTGGGTTGCATCCTCTCTCGTCGAAATGACATATATATATTATTGTCATATCTTCGTTCTAGTATTAGGGCAACGCGCGGCGTTTAGTTCCGCTATTAAATACATTGCGTATTAAATAGCGGCACTCAACGCCTCAAATTTGGAGGAAAATGGGGGAACAGAGGGGAGTGTTTTAACGCTAGGTTCCCAAGATACTTCTTTTTTTTTTTTTTTTTGATTTATAGGTTTTATTTTTTTCTAAAAATTCCAGTTAGCATCACAAAACAGTCGCAGGCGCAGCATGGAGCACCTAAGGCGGTTGACACGCGAACTGCGAGCAGTGAGAGCGTGCAGGGACGACGCGCTGAGTGAGAGACGAGCCTTATTGCAGAGTAGAACGGAAGTGCGGGAACGGTTCTATTTATTGAGGAACTATGTTTCGCAGGTAGGTTTTGAGGGTAGGGTTTTGTATGGATGAGCGTGGTATGCAGTGAGTTGCAGTGAGATTGATGAGTTGTGGCCGCCCCAAATAATGATAACTTAACATTATTTACAAAACGTATGAACATTTTTATACAGCGGGTTTTGAAATCGCGTCTCTTGGATACTTTCTAAGCGCTCTGACCAACTCATTAGGTGTTTTGTATGGATGAGCGTGGTATGCAGTGACTTGCAGTGAGATAGATGAGTTGTGGCCGCCCCAAATAATGATAACTTAACATTATTTACAAAACGTATGAACATTTTTATACAGCGGGTTTTGAAATCGCGTCTCTTGGATACTTTCTAAGCGCTCTGACCAACTAAGCCATTCGTTCTCATCAAGCTACGTCGATATTATTATACGCTTGTTACAATTTATTTAGAATAAAAAAATGTTGGAAATCATCACTATGTTATAAAATCCTTTTCCCTTCTCTTGGGGTCAATTCAATGTCTATGGTCAATATTGGCATTGGCCAATTCGCGAGCATGACCGTTATGGCCGAGCACGGTCTTGGCTGGCATATGTGGCTTGGCGTTGCAGTTGTTAGCATATCCATAGGAAGATTAACAAATTTCCGCGTAGATTGATGAGATAGTATCGCTTAGTTGGTCAGAGCGTTTGGATGGATTCCGAAAGGAACTGGTTCAAATACAGCTACGTTAAAACGTTATGTTAATATGTATTTTTCTCTTTTCCTAATTAACAGTTTAAAATTAGTAGAAATAATATTAAGTTTTTTTTTTATTTTTACTATGTTTTAAAGTGTTATTCCACACTTAGGACAGAAAATACTAAACTTAAATTTAAAAAGCGTATAAAAATTTTGAACGAAGCAGGATTTGAACCCGCGCCTCTGGAAAACCGTTCCAGCGCTCCGACCAACTAAGCATTCGTTCATCAGAGCGCTGGAACGGTTTTCCAGAGGCGCAGTAATAATAGATAAGTTTTCTGAACTTTTCTGCATTGTTCTTTCGAAAAGACGATTGAAAGAAATCGAATATGCGCAGCCAAACTAACTTCCAAGTGGCCATAACTCGTCGTTAGTACTGTAATGTAATGTGTGCTTTGTCTAACCTGATCATAAAGGTTCAAAATATTTGTATAAATACAAAATACGTTACCAGTCCAGTGGGGAACGGATCTGAATGTCTTAACACTAGGTTCCCAAGCCAAGGTTCCCCCTGCTTAACCTGCCATGTGCGGGAAAGAGCGTGAAGCTTAGGCAATTAAATCAATCTACATACTAGATGTCGTTCCTATTCCTAGGACTTCTTTGTCCGTCTGTTTGTCTGTCACCAATATGTATGTCATGAATAGTTAGACTTAGACAGTTGAAATGTATAGACTCTGGTATGGAACTTATCTTGCGCAATAACGACTCGCACTTGGCCAGTTTTTTATTGTTTATATTAATTTCAAATTAATATTTTACAAAAAGCAGAAAAAGTGTAAAGTTGAAAGCTGAATACATTCTGCTCTACGCATTCCGCCAGAGAGGTTACATATTGAGTGGCGGAACTCAACGCCGCGTTTTGTTTTAGTAGAATGAGAAAATGAAAAAAAAATAATAATAAAATAGACTGTCGTCTGAGGTAATAACTGTACTATGACTCGATGTCAATATGTACTTAATTTTGACATAATTATAAAAATAATTCAATAAAAACCAAATGGCCGTCCTGGCGCAGTGGCACAAGCGTTACTGTTACGATAGTTATGTGTTCGAGTTCTATTCGGGGATATTTTATTAATATTTTCGCTCTGGTAACCAAGCAAAGCGCGGCGTTGAGTTCCGCCACTCAATACGCCCAACAATTTGGCGGAGCTTAGGAAACGTGAGTGTATCAACACCAGGTTCCCTCTGCATACAATTCTTCAAGCGGGATACAGCGTGAAGCTCAAATAAAAGATAGTTAATTTCAAATTTCAGACCCTCAAAGACAGATCAGACCCAACGGAAGTACCAGACCTAGACCCAGACCAACCGCAAGTGGTCTTAAAACCAAATATAAAACTACCCTCAGGTTACAAAGAAAAAGACAAAATCAAATTCGAGTGTCGCATAGAGAAACTCGTCCAGCAAAGCGTTGATAACATATTTAAAGAGAAAAACGAGAAGAGTGAGAACAGAATATGTGCTAAAACTGTCTTTCTGGATACAATGAAGTGTGACAGGGAATTGGAAATGGAGGGAGTGTTGAATCTCTGCGTGAAAGAGAAGCTGGAGAAGAAAGAGAAGAGGAACCACGGGAGGAAGCAGCTGGCGCCGCGGCGGATTGCGTGTTGTGCTGATGATGAAGGTTTGATGTTCTTTTTTATTTTTGTGGCGGCCGTTTTTCTTTTTTTATTTTAGGTTCCCGCTGTATCCCGCTTGTGGTAGGGTTGGTAGAGGGCACACACGCATGGGCAGACTCGACCGGATCATTACCACCTCCGGCATTTAAAACCGGCGTTAAGTAGTGGCTTCGGCCACTGCGTTTCGGATTGGGTAATGCCGGGCCCCGGTGCCCTTCCGCCTTATAGACTGGCAACGCTCCTGTAGCTCCTTTGATGCTACACGAGTCCGTGGGCGACGGTGATCACTCACCATTAGGTGACCCGTACGCTCGTTTGCCGTCTCTTCCATAAAAAAAAATATTTTCAATTTAAATATTTAATGTTTTCATTTCTTCGCTCTGGTACAATGCAAAACGTAGCGTTGAGTTCCGCCACTCAACACGCCATGCCTCAAAAATTCGGCGGAAAGTGGGTAACGGAAGTGGAACGGAGCGTCTTAACATTAGGTTCCCAAGTTTCCTCTGCCTACCCTGCCATGTGCGGGATACAGCGTGAAGCAGAAAATAATAAAAAAATATATAATTTAAATGATGACAGTAAAAACAACATGTCGAAATTATGCAAAGATTAATATTTATTTAGAATACCGTCCAACGGACGGACAGTCTTGGACGGTTCCCAAGGGACGCTGGTTCAAATCCTGCTACGTTAAAAATTTTGTACATTTCCTTAATAAGGATTTCTCTTTTATAAGTTTGGATTAATATTTTAAAATTAGTAAAAATATTATACAGTTTTTCCGTATTTCAACTTGCACCTTACTCTAATTTCCGCTGCTCTTGTTCTTCTCCTTCTCTTCTTTCTATCTGGTATATAGCAGGGTAGGCAGAGAGAACGTAATTTTACAAGAAAGACAATCTGTTCATAAAACACTGTCAAAATTTCGAGATAAGACTTGTCGAGTGGCGGAATTCAACACCGCGAACTCCGCAATATATTAAAAATATTGTACTATTTTTCATCCAAGTGATATTCAAACCCGCGTCTATATTCACACGTTGTACCACATCGCCATGAGGGCATGCTGATTTTAAAGTGTTAATTCACGCATAGAAAACGGGTGTTTTTTTTAAGTGTATTTTTGTTTCATTTCCAGATGGCGTCCTCGATTTAAAAATAAAAAAGGAGAATCAGTGACATTCGTATATAATTTTTGTGTTTTTTTTAAATAATTATTATGTTACATTAGCCATTACGTTTAGACCAAAAACTGTTATGCTTACTGACTTGTGTAGATAAAATATGTTTTTAATTATACCGTTTTCGATTATCTGTGGTTATATTGACGTTGACAAGTGTCAAATCAATTTTCCATGTCTAATTTCATTATGTTGTGAGACCGCGGTCCGAATTATGCTTACAGCACTCATAGCGTACCAACGTGCGATCCAATTTGTGCTTTTGACGGTCACCGTTAACATTGTGGATTCAATGACGTCACATGTGACATTATTTTGACGTTTAATATATCTTCCAATGTCACTATCGTCACTTTCTTCGATTGCGGAAAATGCTTGAATACAAACATTTTACAATCTTCATCGGCTACACCACATACTCCACTAATGTTTATTCAAAAAATGCTGTCAGGTTATGTTTAACATGTGGAACTCGTAGGCACGCTCATAAGTGATCCGAATTATTAGTACAGCTAACAGACGTCGGCGCGCTCACTAATATCGGACCGCACGTAGCAGTGTAAGCGTCGTTAGCGCTGCGAGCACAATTCGGACCGCAGCCTTGTTTTTGTAACATTTTACATTGCTTTCAACTTTTTCTATATTTTCACCATAACATGAAAGATGTTGACTGATTGTAGAAATCCAGAACGGAAATGAGCTATAAAACGTACATAAATGTTATTTTGTAATTGGCTTCGATACACATTCCGGGGAACACTGTTATACTTATAATAAATCTGTAACTGATCGCTGTCTGTTCATGGAAGATATATTAAATAATATCTTATAGGGGACGTTTATTTATGTAATAGGCGTTTTTATTCTTTTTTATACTGAATGTTTAAAAAAAATGAAAAAATTGAAAATATAAAAATATATTTTATCTATACAACCTTATACATACATGTATTATACAAAATTATACATATATTATACATAAATATAAATTATATATAATTATATTAAATATGTTAATAAAAAAAAATGTCAATAATAAGCTAAGTGGGGGTTCAAATTGGATGTTCAAATGTTTTAATTTTTTTTAAAATATTGGACAATTTAAATATATCGAATTTATTTTTGCTTCAATCAAAAGTTTTCTCTGTTTCTCTTTTTTTTTCTCTTAAAATAAAGAAAACATATCAGTAATTTATTCTCTCGAATGGGAATTGAATCCACGACCATAGTGATTAAAATCAAATTAACAATGTATAAAAATATATGGTTGCTTGTGACAGCTTTATTTTTAAGTGAAAAAAAAAAAATGATTTTAAATTAACAAATAAATTTATTTAAAAAATATTTTTTAGCAAATCTGTTTAAAAACAGTTTTTTTTAAAGAGTCACAGGTTCATATCTGATTTGAGGAATATTTGTCTATTGTTAGTGTGAAACACTTGAGAAATGTTTGAAATATATATGTTTGTTTATGTTTGTAAGTAAACAAATGGAAAATATTATTGTTCCTTATCTTCACGCTGTATCCCGCACGTGGCAGGGTAGGCAGAGGAAACTTGGGAACCTAGTGTTGAGACGCTTATGCCGTGGTCCGTAATTAGCTCACATCCAAGAGTTCCAATATTCATCACGTAATGCCCCAAATTTAACGAAATATGGGGGACAGAACGGAGTGGGTTAACGATAGGTTTCCAAGATACCCTGCCATGTGTGGAGTTGAAACATTACTTATTTCTATTCAATCTAAAATGTTGAATTTAAATTCATTTTAATTGTTATATATTTTATGTATTTTATTCTTTAATATATATATATATATATACATATATATATATATATATATATATACATACATACATACATATATATATATATATATATATATATATATATATATATATATATATATATATATATATATATATATATATATATATATATATATTCTGTTATCGTAAAACGGAAAACCGTATTCAAGCAGATCTTTTTACATTATATTTTAAAAAAAAGCACCAAAATAAAGTAAGGTTTATATATTATCTGTATTTTGTATTACGTTTAAATTTTTAAAATAGGATTTATACAAAAATTTACAATTTAGAAAATAAGAATTTATGATGTGATGTTGAATTTTAATAAATAAATTAGTTACCTATATTGTTTTTTTTTTATATATATTTAATAAATGGCCTTTAGTCATTGTGGTTAATTTCTTTCTTAAGCTTCTAGCTGTATCCCACGTTTGGGAGGGTACACAGAGGGTACTTGGGAACTTAGTGTTAAGGCACTTTCGTTCCCGACTGGACGCTGAATTTGTGGTATTGCGCGTTAAGTGGCGTAATTCAACGCCGCCTGCCTTGTTACTAGAGCGAAGTAATCAATTTTTATTGAAGTAATAATATTTAAAATTTATTTCTCCGCTCTGGAAAACCCCAAAAACGCTGCAAGAAAGGAAACCTTGAAATATACCTTCACCATTCAACGCTGTATTTTGAAATAAAGGCGGAAAGGAAAAAGGACACGATTTACTCCCGTATATTACGACTACAGTACTCGTCGAATACCATATATAAATAGTAAATTATTAAATCAACACTATACATAATCCTAAAAAAAAAATGTTACGCCATATATAGTTAGATATTATTTAAATATATGAGGCCCGTCGTGACGCAGGGGTACAGCGTGACTGAGAAACGTTTTTCCTGCACATGGAGAGATATTGGAAACCAGTTCCGTTCCTCACTTTCTATCGAATTGGAAGACGTTGAGTGGCGAAATTTAATGTTGTACTCAGCTTCACGCTGTATCCCGCACATGGCAGGGTAGGCAGAGGGAACTTGGGAACCTAGTTCCTAGTTAAGACACTCCGTTCCACTTCTGTTCCCCACTTTCCGGCGAATTTGAGGCATTGCGTGTTGAGTGGCGGAATTCAACTTCGCGTTTTGCCTTGTAATGTTGTACTCTGTGATATTAAAATATGAAATTGTGAATAAATTAAAATATGAAATATTTTATTTTCTTGAACGGGCATCGAACCCACAACCTTGTGGGTTCGATGTTTGATGTGCTTAAGTCACACGGTTGTGCAATGCACCATAACTGGCCTCATTACAGACTGGCTTTAATTAACAACGTATTTCCATTTTAATAAGATAATATTTATTTCGGCATTGCAACGAAAAATTTTAGTGAGATATTATATATTTATTTTAAATTTCTTTATTATCGCCATCTACATTGGGCAACAAAATGATTTCTTGTAACGTCACCTAGCGCTAAGTAGCGCAACTATTTACTACTTTATAGGACACCAAAAAGCATATTTAACTAATATCACAATACTTTCCAGTACACTATAGAATATTTAACAATTTTAATCGATATTAATAAATTAATTTTAAAAAATATATATATATTTTAAAATTAAAATAATTTTTCACAAAATAATAGCAACACTGTAAATAAAAAGCGACCTCTAGCGCCACCAAAGCGAAACCCCCCTTTTGTCTTTACAAATCCAACATGGCGGTAAACGATGTATGATAGATGTATAATGTTTTGAAACGAAGATACCAATAAAAAAATATAATAAGAAAAAAAATTATATCAGAATCACACCTGGAAACAAACGAAGACCGTTCGTATATATTGAAAACGGAACTGTGAACCTAACGTGCGGTCGAAACTAGTGTTTTGTGTGTCAAAAAAAAAAAAGAATTGTGTTATTGTGTATATATTTGTGTGATATACGTTTTCTAATGTTTTACAGTCGCTTATTGATATGTAATAGATGCCGTAGATATGTCTACCTGCGATAGATCTGGCGCGGGCATTGAACCAGTAACCGATGTTAGCGTGAACGATGACTTGAAAGAGAAGAAATTGAGTAAAAAGGTTTATTTTCCTGAAGACAACCAACTGGTCACACAGTATTTCGAGCCAGCGAACCCTTGGCAAGATGGTAAGTTTATTTTTACTAAATTATTTCCTAATTATTTAATATATATTACACAAATCAATCAAGTGTTCCCAGATTGAATAAATATTTATTTAGCAAAGTCTGAAATCTTCCATTAATAACATTTTTCTATTAAATAATGAATATAAATACTTCATCATAGTAGTTTTTATCTCTGTATCTTAATAATGTGTAAAGATAAAATATAATTCATATATTTACTTCAAAAACTTGAAATAATTCATCTAAACCCCACTTTTATAATATTTATTCTTCTTCTAGAATATCTTTAAAAATATAGTGTCTTGACACTCAATTCTCCAAACTGTACCTAAAAATTACATCAAAATAAATTATAATTCATCCATTTTCTCTTTAAGCCGCTAAAATGTTTACTACATAATGTCTTGACACTATGTTTCCAAAATTCTCTCTCTTATAATGATGTATGATTGATACTATTATAAGTTATATATATTGAAGATTTAAAAGAAAAATTTTAGAGGTACTAGATAATATATAAATACCATTGTGTATTAAGGTGCGGAACTGAACACCGCTCTGTACTTCGTTACCAGAACAAGGAAATGAAGTTATAAAATATTTCATTTCTATAAATTCAAATTTACATTGCATTTACAATCACATGCTCATGCCTCACCACCATGACTACCTTTTTGGAGTTGTTTTTGTTCTATTTTGTCATAGTAATATATTTTTTGTGAAGTGGAAAATAGAGTGTTCCAACTCTATTCTTTTATTCTTCTGCTATATGAGTAATATGTATGAAACCGTTCAATGTTTTACCATAGATTGTTTCTGAGAAGTCTTAACAATTATTATTACATAATTATTTATTGTTATTGCCATTGTTGTGTAGTAATACAGATTCTGACTATATCATGTTAGTATTATGATGGTACTTGGTTCAATTCCAGTGTAAGGAATGAGTTATTTATATGAATTGTTTGCCTATTTATGGCAGGCAAAGTGTCCCATAGTTATGTGACTGAATGCTTTGAAAATTTGTTAGGATGTTAAGAATAATTTCTTCTATACAAGATCTAAGCTTCTGTGTCCCGCAAATGGTAGCGTAGACAGAGGGAACTTGGGAGCCTAGGCGGTTGTAGAGTGGCGGAACTCAATGCCGCGCTTTGCCTTGTTACTAGAGCAAAGGAACGAACACATTAAATATCTACATTGGAAGTACTAAATATTTAACTTCCTTGAACAGGGATGGAACCCACAACCTGTCACTTTAAAGTCACATGCTTGTGCCGCTGCACCACAACAGACCTGCGTATTTTGATATCACTTATATCTAAATAAATAAGTAAAAACCTATTTTAAATAGTATTTTAAAAGCTAATGAGCTGTTGTCTATGTTTAATGACCAATCTGCGTTGTTTGTGCATGATGAATGGAAAATTGAGGCAAATTTCATATATATATATTTTTAATTTTGTTTTTATTTATAATTATAATATGACTTAGAAATTACTCAACTATTTGAACCCCAGACTTCGAATTTACATTAAAAAAAAAAACCGAAGAAAACAGCTTCACATTGTAGCATATACAGACAGAATCTAGTGTCAAGATACTCTGTTCATCGTAATTTTCGTGATATTGCGTATTGAGTGGCGGAACTCAACGCCGCGTGTCGTTTTTGAAGAGATATTATATTTAAACAACGTGTTGGTAATAATATGTATCACACCTGTAGATGTGAACTCACATTTGCTTATTTGGCAGTGTTTCAACAATATACTGTTGAAAATGGATTATTTCTATTCTATTCTACGATATTAGTTATTTATAAATGTATAGGAAAATATGAAATACATTGCTTTTTCTCCGTTAAAAAAATAATGGTGGTTTTCATTTGGGCGCTATTCTCTTTGCTTTGGCTTGTTTATAGTAGGGGTAATCAGTGAACCTATCAGGGAGGGGTAGTGTTTAGACACTCTTTCAACCATTCACGTGTCGAAAAATAATAATTTTTCGATTAGTGGAATTGAATTACCGGAAATGTATATATTGTTTGTTAAATTGGGTTTTATACGCGATGTGAAAATATCTTCTTTCGCTAAAATAAAAAAATTAAATAAAATGGAGAAGAATTTCCATAGACCATTGAAATTCTTCTCCATTTTTATTTTTTTTATTTTTACGACGTATCCCATACATAGCGGAGTAGGCAGAGGGTACATGGGAACCTAATGTTAACACAATTCGTGCCTCATAAGGCCGCTCTGCGTATTCAATTGCGGAAATCAATGCTTTATTGCTTTGTTACGAAGAAAGAGCATGGAAATGAAATTAATGAATATTCCATTTCTCTCAATAGGAGAAGATCTTAAGTCGCCTTTTCACTTTAAAATATCATGGGTGACACGTACAGAAAGCAACCAAGCCAAGACACTTACATAATAATAATAATAATAATAATAAAGCCCATTTATTTCCAATCTACAATTCTAGTTACATGGGTTGTTTTGGTGTATACATACTTATTATTTAATCTTTAATATCCTAATGATTGTATAACATAATTATATCTTTTAAATATTTAAAAAGAAAACTTAGTGACTAATTTTATTCGGTATCAATTTCTTGCCTTTACCCAAAAGACACTTACATAAAGCAACCAAAATATCCAGCCAAGTAAAGCCAGTTAATTTATGAATTAACGAAACAACCTTATTTGAATCTAACCTTGTTGGTTGGCACTTGCCTGAATTATACGTCTACGGTCGGAGTATGCCCACGTCTGTGATTGACACGAGATCAAGTGTCTCATTATTTAACTGGCTCACGTAGATCTATGGTGGGTGGTGTTGGGACGTTGTGTTTGGGGTTCATATTTGGTTTCGGGGAGTTATTTGGGTGCAACTTTTGGACGTGTTTTTTTAGAAAATGTGCAGAAAGTTTTGGAATTGGAGATGTGCCTCTTTGTTTCTTCCTGGAACTCTGATTATTTAAGCGTACGCTCTTGTAAAGATTTCAATTGTGAAAAATCGTATACTCGCGCGACCACAGATTATTGAGATTTTCAATATTATTTTCATATTTTTCATTTCAATATGTCCACAACACAAATATATATTTTTTGTGTTTTTGTGTTGCGGAATCAAATGAAAATGCTACATCAAACGATGCTAGGCTTTCTTTTATGGAAAACATACGGCAAATAAGGCACTAGATGGTGGGTCACCTGATGGCGAGTGATCACCGTCGCCTTCTGACCCGTGTAACACCAGGGGAGATACACGTGCGTTGCCAGCCGCCAAAGTGGAGGTAGACGAGCATTTTAAAGGTACTTTCTGTCTCACGTGATGATAATCCATGAATCCATGATTAGGACAAAGGTCATAAACGTGTTCATATGACAATAAATTATGACAAATATGACTTACTCAAATACAATATTCTTTACCACAAATTGTGTTTTCGCCGTGTGATTCCGGCTTAGAATAGGATCACCCTGGTACTGATGGCGTCGTAAGAGGCGACTACAGTACGTGTGGGAGAGTCACGTTGTCAGCAATGACGACACGCATGGGCAGACTCGACCGGACCATTACCACCCCCGACGTTTAAGACCAGCGTTAAGTAGTGGCTTCGGCCACTGCGATTCGCATTGGGTAGTGCCGGGCCCCGGTGCCCATACACCTTAAAGACGGGCAACGCTCCTGTAGCTCCTCTGGTGTTACACGGGGCCGTGGGCGACGGTGATCACTTACCATCAGGTGACCCGTACACTCGTTTGCCCTGTCTTATCCATAAAAAAAAACATTGTTTTTTATTAACAGTTTTTTTTTTGTTTTAAGCTGTATTTTAACAATGGGAACCTAGGGTAAGACTCCGTTCACCTTAAGGCACTTGTTACCTACCTTCCGCCGAATTCGAGGCATTACGTGTTGATGGGCGGAACTCAACGCTGCATTGATATTTAAAAATGTTTTTTGGTTCTCTTGAGAATTTATACATATTTATATATAATTATAGGTACTGTGTGGATGAAAAAAATGAGTACATATGAATTAGCAGAAAGTTTTTACAATATTTACAATTGATTTGAAAGAAAAAATAGGTATTTCTTCTATATAAAACAAAATGAAGGGAATTTTATCATTTTTAACACTTACTAATGGCATTAAAATGTACATCTTTTAGCATCACGCTGTATTCTATGGTAGGTTGAGGGAACGTGGGAACCTACTCTTAAACTTCCGATTCCATCCCCATTTACCACCGAATTTGAAACATTGCGTGTTGGGAGGCGTAACTCAACGCCGCGCATCGCCTCGTGAATAGAGCTAAAGTATAAATTATTAAACAATTCATTTCCTCAATTCGGGATCGAACCACAACCTATCGCCCTTACATTCGCACGCTGCCCTCGAGCCACAATAGACCTCGTAAAACAAAACAACGGATTTAGCAGGTTTACGCTCTAAGTTGATGATATAGAAATGTTCACAAAATTAGAGCTATAATGATTCATATACGTAATTATGAGCCGAGACAAATTGTCTGATGATACTTGGCTCTGGTACACTGGATGGGATTTTTAGAAGGAAAACGGCGATGAGGACGTGCTTTGGGGTTTATTTAAACATTATTTAGCTAGCGACCCGCCCGCGGCTTCGTCCGCTTGCACTATTTTATCTCAATTACTCTCTTGTTCTAATAACATTATCACTTATAAGACAATATATATATATATATATATATATATATATATATATATATATATATATATATATATATATATATATATATATATATGTATATGTATATGTATATGTATATGTATATGTATATGTATATGTATATGTATATGTATATGTATATGTATATGTATATGTATATGTATATGTATATGTATATGTATATGTATATGTATATGTATATGTATATGTATATGTATATGTATATGTATATGTATATGTATATGTATATGTATATGTATATGTATATGTATATGTATATGTATATGTATATGTATATGTATATGTATATGTATATGTATATGTATATGTATATGTATATGTATATGTATATGTATATGTATATGTATATGTATATGTATATATATATATATATATATATATATATATATATATATATATATATATATATATATATATATATATATGTCAGCACAACTTGGTTGGTTTGCGTTGAAACCAACGTAGTGACTGTTCACTCCGTATAACGATAATTCTCTGTAACGACAAAAACTACTCAGTCCCTTGAGTTTTGTGTTAGAGTTGAAATTTGTAAAAATCAATATATATATATCCTCTCAAAATATTTAACAGTAAGTAAAAAAAATATGTTTTTATTGTTGTTTTTGTCAGCTTCACGTTGTATCCCGCACATGGCAGGATAGGCAGAGGGAATGTGGGAAGGGAGTATTAAGACACTCCGTTCGGTGCTGCAATTTCCGCCGAATTTGAGGTTTTGCGTGTTGTATGGCGGAACTCAACGCCGCGCTTTGCCTTGTTACCACAACGAAAAATTTTAAAATATTAAATATGTCATATAAAAATATTAAACATTTCATTTCCTCGAGCGGAAATCGAACCTTAAACCCATGGTATTTACAGTCACACGCGTGTGTCCCCGCTACGATAGGCCTCAAAATATGTTTAATTTTTTCTCTAAATATAAATCTATAAATATATATCTTTTAAAGCGGTAAAATATTAGTTGCACCGATATCGGGTCGTCACGTGTTTGATAACGGCTGTGATAACACTACAGTACTAAACTAGTGGAGGAGATAGAGATCGCTTATCAATCGCTAGTAAACAAGTGTTAAAATATGCAACGTATGTGGGTTCTATTCCGGTTTGTGGTTAGGTTGTATCAATTGGTTTTTGGAAAATTGGGGAACATTAACAAAATGGGGAATTCTGGTTTTGGAGAATGGGGATGGGGATGGAGTGTTTTGATGATGGGTTTCCAGGTTAACCTGCAATATGCGGGTTACAGTAGGGTGTTAAAATAATTTTCTCTTGCCATGATAGAGACCTCAATGGAAAATACTACTACTTAGCCTCACGCTGTATCCCGCACGTGGCAGGGTAGGCAGAGGGAACTTGGGAACCTAGTGTTAAGACACTCCGTTCCACTTCCGTTCCCCACTTTCCGCCGAATTTGAGATATTGCGTGTTGAGTGGCGGAACTCTACGCCGCGTTTTGCCTTGTACCAGAGCGAGAAAAACATTTATTATTAATACATATAATAACAAAATAAATACGTTTACAATAATTGATCAGAAACAAAATCGTGTACGAGAAACTCTGAGGCAGTTGGAGCCTGTTAAAATACAATAGATATTATATGTTTAGTGGCGGAACTCAACGCCGCCCTTCGTCTGTTAAAGAGACGTACATTGAAAACGGAAAATACATCTAGCTAAAAAATAACATTTTATCCAGAAGTCAATTTACGAGGTACAAACGAGCTAAATTAAAACGTATGTCATTATAGCTACGCCCATTAATTACTGTTTAATAAAGAACGACGGTATAGAGTGCCTATTGTTATTTAAAATATGTTTTTTCACGCTTCACGCTCTATCACGCATAAAGCGGGTTAGGGAAAGGAGGAGGAGGGTTTAGTGTCTAAACACTTCTTTCGTTCTTTAGTCGACTAAAAAATTAAACTGCAACTGCATTTGTGTAAGTGATTTCAAATTAAAAAGTATATTTACGATGCCTGTCGTGGCGCAGCGGCACAAGCGTGTGACTGTGAACGACAGGTTGTGGGTACGATCACCACTCGAGGTAATGAAATATTTAATATTTACAAATTAAATATTTACTGTTTTCATTTCTACGCTTTGGTAACATGGTAAAGGGCGGCGGCGTTCAGTTCCGCCAACTCAACACGCAATGTCGCAATTTCTGTTAGGTTCCCAAGTTCCCTCTGCCTACCCTGCCGCGTCAAGGATACAGCGTGACGCTGAGTATTTGTGTCGTGATCCTTGACAAAAATATGAGCGAGAAGTGTCTTTATATTTGGTTCCCAGGTTCCTAGGTTCCCTCGGCTTAATCTACAGAGAAAGAAGTTGTAAAAATTCATACATATACTATCAAAATATCAACGTTTTAACTTGATTGATTAGAAACATGGAACTCTGTTCTTCACTTATCGTTTTCAAATATAAAGAGACAGAAATATAACTTATTCTAAATCGGACTTGCAGCCATCATCATTCGTAGCTGTCGCACCCCACTGTTGTGTTAGTTGTGTTAATTAGTTTTTTGTTTATTAAATCGATGACTTTGGAACGATCATTTTTTTTATGGACAGACACGGCAATCTCGCGTAGGCGTCACCTGATGGTAAGTGATCACCGTCGCCCACTGCCCTGTATAACTCCAGAGGAGCTACAGGAGCGTTGCCGGTCTTTAAGGTGTATGGGCACCGGGGCCCGGCATTACCTAATGCGAAACGCAGTGGCCAAAGCCACTACTTAACGCCGGTTTTAAATGCCGGGGGTGATAATGATCCGGTCGTGTCTGTCCATGCTTGTTGTCATTGCTGACAACGTGATTCTCCTGATATGTACTTTAGTCGCCTCTTACGACACCATCAGTACCAGGGTGATCTTATTCTACGCCGGAATCACAAGGCTAGGCGTTTATTAAATCGATCAATTATTTCGATTAAACGATTAATTATATAGATTAATACTCAATCGAGCGAAGTTGTTGCCAGTACAAGAGGTGTTCTAACGACAATTACCAGTATTAACCGGTTTCTCTGTACATTTAGTTTACGTCTCGCGGGCTGTATATAGTTTCATTTGTCAAATTTTGTGCTTATACGGTACTTAACGCCGCGTATAGGCCTTTTTCAATAGTTTCGATGTAACTAACTGTACTTTAAGTTAGTGTCACCTTGGCCACATAGAACGTGTCATGTGTCATACACAAATGCTGAAATATATTTTTTTTATAATTTTTCACATGTTCTTAGTTATTTCCAACAAGCGGACGAAGCCGCAGGTATCATTTAGTATACATAATTTGGTCAATAGAAATTAATCCCAAGCAGACGGCAAAGATGACGTGATATTTAACGACATATTCAAAGTTATCTCGCGAAATGCGAAAACATTGATAACGTTTCCCTGAAAATCTGTTCAAAGATCAAACTGAACTGATTTTGTATGAAACACGATGTTGTAAGTAAATTATTTGAGGCCTGTCGTGGGGCAGGGGGGCAGGCGTGTGACTTTAAATGCGATAGGCTGTGATTTCCCTATTGATGAAAAAATTACGTTCATTTTATATTTTTTCATAAACGGAACGGAAGTGGAACGGAGTGTCTTAACACTAGGTTCCCAAGTTCATTCTGCCTAACCTGCAATGTGCGGGATACATCGTGAAGCTGAAAAAAGAAAGAAAAATGTGTTTAGTTTGACAAAATAGCTACAATTCTTTTTATTAATTTAGATAAAATTTTAGTTTTCAATGTATAGAAATGGTCTTAAAAGTGGTAATGTTAAATATTAAACTTTAAAACATATAAATCTTTCGACGAACGTCAAATTTCGACGTAGCTTGGTGAGAACGTATGGCTCAGTTGGTCAGGACGTTTGGACAGTAAACAGGAGGCGCGGGCTCAAATCCTGCTTCGTTAAAAGTTTTATACGTTTTATATTTAGTATTGTTCTTTCCTAAGTGTAGTGTTACTTTAAAAATAGTACTTACTTACTTAGCTTCACGCTGTATCCCGCACGAGGCAGGGTAGGCAGAGGGAACCCGAGAACCTAGTGTTAAGACACTCTGTTCCACTTCCGTTCCCCACTTTCCGCCGAATTTGAGGTATTGCGTGTTGAGTGGCGGAACTCAACGCCGCGCTTTGCCTTATTACCAGAAAAATAAAAAATATAGTCATAAACTTATTAAAACAAGAAAGTTTAAGAAATTTATCCAATTTATGAACATTTATCAATCAGCTTCACGCTGTATCCCACACGTGCCGGGTAGGCCATTTATAGCTAGTATTTATGTTAATATTTCCTTTGCTCTCGTAATCAGGCAAAGCGCGGCGTTGAGTTCCGCCACTCTAACACGCAATGCCTTAAATCCGGCGAGAATTTGGCAACGAAACGGAGTGGGCAACGAGCCCACGACCGGTCGTGGTTACAGTCACATTGGATTTTCCTGATTAATAGATTGTAACAATGTGTAGAGTAGTTCATGTCTGAGTATCAACAAGTTGTAGGTTTGAATCTCGTTCGGGGGATTTTTTTATATACTTGTCTTTAAAAAAAAAATTGTAATAACGAAAACCCGATAATTGTAAGGTTTTCCTTAATTGGTTATGACATCCGTTGCAGCTCAGTGGTACAAGCGTGTGGTAACACGCGACGGTAGTAGGCTCCATTTCCAGGGAAGTCAAAAGTGAAGTTTCCCAAAAGCGGGAACGGTCGGGACCAGAATGTCTTTACGTCACAGTTATTACCCTGTTATTTGCGGGATACTGCGTGAAACTAGAAAATGCATCCTTAAATTTGAATCTAGGACTTATTCTATGAACATAAAAGTCAACCACTATACTAAAGCGCCGTTCATGTCATTATGTCACCTGATGTGCGTACGACATTCATTGCCAAGAACTAGCTTTGAGTCATTGTTATTTTTGCTTTGAAATATTGGATTTGAACCCGTGAACTCTCCGCCTTTATAAAATATTTTATATCACACCAGTTTAGATTGTCTTTCTTTCTTTCTTACTTAGCTTCACGCTGTATCCCGCACGAGGCAGGGTAGGCAGAGGGAACCAGGGAACTTAGTGTTAAAACACTCTGTTCCACTTCCGTTCCCCACTTTCCGGCCGAATTTGAGGCATTGCGTGTTGAGTGGCGGAACTCAACGCCGCGCTTTGATGAGTCTAGATTGTGATTTAAATTTAATGTTAGGAATTTTATGAAAAAAAAACACCTTCACTGTGTGTCTTCCAAAGTGCCTGTCACGTTTTATCTCATATGAGAAATGTTCTACATATGCACGAGCTTTCCAGACTGGGCCTGGATTTGAGCTTTTTTAGGGTATGGTAGGGATTTTGTTATTTTTAGGGAACATTTTTTTTATTTTTTAGGGTGGTAGTTCGCCAGAGCATAAACTGGACCGGAAAGGAAGGATAGTGTGAATGCCCTCTTGATTCTCATCTATACATATAAATAATTTGTTACTATTTTTTTATGGAAGAGACGGCAAACGAGCGTACGGGTCACCTGATGGTAAGTGATCACCGTCGCCCACGGCCCCGTGTAACTCCAGAAGAGCTACAGGAGCGTTGCCGTCTGTTAAGGTGGATGGGCACCGGGGCCCGGCATTACCCAATGCGAAACACAGTGGCCGAAACCACTACTTAACGCTGGTCTTAAACGCCGGGGGTGGTAATGGTCCGGTCGAGTCTGCCCATGCGTGTTGCCATTACTGGCAACGTGACTCTCCCACACATACTTTAGTCGCCTCTTACGACACCATCAGTACCAGGGTGATCCTATTCTAAGCCGGGATCATACGGCATACATATAAATAATTTGTTACTATTTTCTGTCTGTACATGGATTTTTTTAATTTTTTCTCTGTTCGTCTATGCCTTTGTTACCGGTGATCTTTTAAAGGTATTCACTAATTTAGATTCAATTTTGACTATTGTTTTTGGTTTGTTTTATTAGCGTTTTTCAACTTCACGCTGTATCTCTCACATGGCAGGGTAGGCAGAGGGAACTTGGGAACCTAGTGTTAAGACACTCCGTTCCCCACTTTAGTGTTAATAAGAAGTTATGTCAATAGAAAGTGTTTTGTTCTACAAAATTGCTACATTAGTAAAACTTATGAGGCCTGTCGTGGCGCAGCGGCACAAGAGTGTGACTGTAACCGACAGGTTCTGGGTGCGATTCCCCGTCCAGGAAATGAAATATTTCATATTTTCTATTAAAATATTTAATGTTTCGTTTCTTTGCTCTGGTAATAAGGCAAAGCGCGGCGTTGAGTTCCGCCACTCAACACGCAATGCCTCAAATTTGGTGGAAAGTGGGGAATGGAAGTGGAACGGAGTGTCTTTACACTAGGTTCCCGGGTTCCCTCTGTTTACCCTGCCTCGTGAGGGATACAGCGTGAAGCTGAAAAAAAAAACAAAACTTATTTAACGAACAGAGAACGAAGAGAGATTGAACCGTTTGGAATTGTGCTGATTTTTTCATAAATAATTTATTTCGGATTTGATGTCTTTATATCAAACTACTCTAGTAACATGGCTAAACGCGGCGTTGAGTTCCGCTCAACACGCAATGCCTTAGGATTTTTTTATATTACCCTGGTATAAGCGATATAATAATAATAATAAAAAAATGACGACGTGTAATTATTCTATTCTGAGTGCGTCTCAGCGTTCGATTCCTTTCAGAAGCTTTGTTAATAAAATAAAAAGCGGCGTTGAGTTCCGCCATACTTGGGCGGGAAACTAGATGTTTTCCCTCTGCCTACCCTGCATATAGCGGGATAAAGCGTGAACCAGCCGAGTACGTGTCTACTGTCAGCTGACATTGACAGTGACAATGTAGATATAAGATATTTATTTTCGCCGCTCGTTATTACCAAGAGCTGTGAGTCATTACGTATTTCAGTACAGACATCAGAACAATGGGATGAAGGCCGGTCGATAATGATCTGATTTTGTATCAGAGATGACGCGTGTGATGTGCCTTTTTGTAGGTAGTAGGTTCGTTTCCCGGTTGACGGAGTTTTAGTATTAAATGTTGGAAAACAGTATGGTTAGGCAGAATGCAGTTGCATGTGGGGTACATCGTAAAATAGTGTTAAGTAACTCCGTTACTTGTGGGTGTTGCGTGTTGAGTTGCGTAACTCAACGCTGCGTTTTGTCTTGTTACCAGAGCGAATAAATGATGATATTAAATAATTGATTTTGTACAAAGTAGGTGTTTTAAATATTCGAGGATAATCAGATTTTTGTAAGATATTGCGTGTTCAGTGCTGGAATTCAGGGCAGACGGGGCTTTGTCTTTTGGCGGGAGCGAGGATGTGGAAATAATTTGTTCTGTGGTGGGAAGTAGATACGGGGGTTGTGGGTTCGATAATTAATGCAATAATAAGTATGTTTCTTTAATGTCTTTAAATGTATAGAAAGTTGAGAACGGTTGGAAGTGATTATTGATGAATCACATGTTATACTTTTTCGGCCAGAAATCTTTAATAATAATCAATCAGGTTGTGTCGATGATTTTCGATACAGTTAACAAATTATTGTAATACTAACAACTCTTGAGGCCTGTCGTGGCGCAGCGGCACAAGCGTGTGACTGTAACCGACAGGATCTGGGTTCGATCCCCAGTCGAGGAAATGAAATATTTAATATTTTCAAATTAAATATTTTATGTTTTCATTTCTGGTACAATGCAAAACGTAGCGTTGAGTTCCACCACTCAACACGCCATGCCTCAAATTCGGCGGAAAGTGAGGAACGGAGTGTCTCAACACTAGGTTCCCAAGTTCCCTCTGCCTACCCTGCCACGTGCGGGATACAGCGTGAAGCTGAGTTCTAACAACTCTTTCGCGGCTTCACCTGCTTTAATCACACTTTTTTATTTGCTAATCTCAATTACTCTCTTGTTCTAATAACATTATCACTTTTAAGACAATATCTATACATTGAAAACTGAAATTTCTACTAAATAAATAAAAACAATGTAGCAATAGTGTATGTCTTAATATTTTAAATTAATGTATTCTTTTTTTATTTTAAAACTAACACCACCTACAATTCGAAAAAAAAAGTTGCCAATTTATAATAGTGAAAACTGCATTTAAATCTGGTTAGTTGTTTCTGAGATATGCGCGTACGAACGCACAGACCAACAAACAAACATTTAAAATAATCACTATGTTGTCCCCTACTACATATATATAAACGTCTCCTATAAGATGTTATTTAATATATCTTCCACGTACAGACAGAGATCAGTTACAGATTTATTATAAGTATTGTTTAAATTGATTGTTATGAAAGAAATTATTTTATAAGTATCTCAGCTTCACGCTGTATCCCGCACGTTGCAGGGTAGGCAGAGGACACTTGGAAACCTAGTGGCAAGACACTCCGTTTCACTTCCGTTCCCCACTTTCCACTTTTTTCAATTTACTTTTATAAGTAAATTACGTTAATTATTATTATTTTGTTATGTTGAATCATCGACGAAAGCGAAGGTGTGACATGAATGTAACGTGTCTATATGTATTTGGGAGTCGTTCTGTGGCACCATAGTTTGTAAAAGTGGGGAACGTAAGGGGAACGGATTGTCTTAACACTAGGTTCCCAAGTTCCCTCTGCCTATCCTGCCATGTGCGGGATATAGCGTGAAGCTGAGAGAGAAAATCTTATTCTTTTTTTAAATTTGATTGATGCTTTTTTTATTTTAAAAGGTTTTTTTTTATTTGAACACTTTTCTTAGCCATGATTCTAGAAATTAGGTGTTCGTTCCCTTTTTGGAGTTTTTGGTGTTGGCGGTGTTTGGCTATAAATTATTTTAGTTTAATACTTGTTTTATGTAAACAAGTCATTAAAATGTTATCTTTATATATTCTCAGTGTACGGCGTTGAGTTACGCTACTCACCATTCGATATCTCTAAATTAAAGACTATTTATTATATATATATATATAATGAGTCGGCGTATTTTCGCAAATTAGACAACGATGTGTTAAACATTGTACATTTTTTTGTATGTATATAACCTTTTCCAGTATTTTTCCTATGTCATTGCCCCATAGTTTTAACTGTATGCCTGATTCCTGGCTTCCGGCCAACGAGTGGCTTCCGTCATCTTTTGACAGGTACAAAACAGGTTTCTATACAAAAATCTTCGCTTTACTTGTCAGTTATTTTGGAATTAATTATGTATATTACTTATTATCATGCCCTTGGTCGGGTAACGTCGCAAAACGCGGCGTTCAGCTCCGACACTCAATACACAGTGTCTTCTGAATTTGGCTGAAAGTGGGGAACGGAAGTGGCATAATGCTAATCTTTCAAAATCCCTGTGCCTATCATATTGCGGCGTGCGGGATACAGCGTACTTTATCGATACATGTCTCTCTCTCTCTCTCTCTCTGTCTGTGTCACGCTGTAGCGTGAAGCTGAGAGAAAGTGCGGGATACAATCCCTCACTTGGTAGTGTAGGCAGAGGGAGCTAAGGAACCTAATATTAAGACACTATTTTCCATTCTCCATTGTTACATTACACAAAGCTTCACGCTGTATCCCGCACATGACAGGGTAGGCAGTGAAAACTTGGGAACTTAGTGTTAATACACTCCGCTCCACTTTTGTTTCTCACTTTCCGCCCAATTTGAAGCATTGCGTGTTGAGTGACGGAACTCAACTCCGCGTTTTGCCTTGTACCAGAGCAAAAAAATGAAAACATTAAATATTTCATTTCCTCGAGTGGGAATCGAACCCACAATCTTGTAGTCTTCATATATACGAAAATATATATTCAATACAGTAAAAACAGTAATGTTCAGATTTTTACTGCATTGAGTATGACAGTAAAAATAAATAAATAAAAACAACTTTACTTAAAAAAAAAACTCATAAAGCACTGACCCTCTTTAAAGTCGGTCAACAGTGTTTGTAGCTATATGTATTTCAACTGATTACTGGGTCATGATGTCATGCATCATTTACACGATCTAAAGTAAATAGATGTGCTTGACTTATTGTTGGTGGCTGTTTACTTTCTTTAGGGTTCCGTACGCTGGCAGGAAAAACGGAACTTTTGTGAGCTCACTTTGTATGTTTATCAAGACAATTTTTTTTCAGCTTTACGCTGTATCTCGCACATGGCAGGGTAGGCAGAGAAATTTTGGGAACGTAATGTTGAGACGTTCCTTGTTCTCCGAATTTCTCCGAATTTGGGGCATTTCGTGTTGAGTGGTGTAATTTAACGACACACTTTTCTTTGTTACCAGAGCGAAAAAATTAACATACAGTATAAACTCTTTAAAACGAAACTCAAGGGACTGAGTATTTTTTGTCGTTATAGAGAGTTATCGTTATACGGAGTGAACGGTCACTACGTGGGTTTCAACGCAAACCAACCAAGTTGTGCTCACTTCTACTTTACAGGGCGTTTATCGTTATAAAGGATGACGTTATAAATAGTTTATACTGTATTGAATATTTCACTTCTTGAAAGGACCCCACGACGTGTCGTTTACAGGCCCCTGAGCTACGACATGCCTCATGTGGAGTTATCAAGCAGTAAATAATATTAAATGACCAGCTTTACAATCTTTAGCAACACAAGAATTTGACTTCTACTTCTTCTTCTTCTTCTTCTTCTTCGTGTCTACAGTTTATTTAAATTTAGCAAGAAATGAAAACTTGTCCTAAAGTCATGGTTTAGATGATACTATTGTAACATTTACTTTTCTAGTAGACAATTGATAGAATTTACGTATTTTGTACGGAACCCATGGTGTCATCGGGTGGTGAATCGGAGTCACGCTTGACCGGATTTATCGACTTCTTTTTTTTCTTTCTTATTTCACCAAATTGGAATCGAATTTGCGATCTTAACATTTTCAGTCAGACATTGTACCACCACGGCGTCTATAGGATATTATGTACCATAAATAATTTACCTTTATCTACAAAACTTATATTGTATGACGTTGTATATCTTTCAATAGTATGTGCTTTATTATTTACCGCTTATTTACAAAAAATATGATCTGGTAGAAGGCAAAACGCGGCGTTGAGTTCCGCCACTCAACACGCAATGCCTCAAATTCGGCGGAAAATGGGGAACGGAAGTGGAACGGAGTGTCTTAACACTAGGCTCCCAAGTTCCCTCTGCCTACCCTGCCATGTGCGGGATACAGCGTGAAGCTGAGTAGTAGTATTTACAACAATGGCTTATTACACACACTTACTGGAGCACGCAAATATTAAATATTACATTTCCTCGAGCGAGAATCGAATCTGCGGCGTTGAGTTCCGCCACTCAACACGCAATGCCTCAAATTCGGCGGAAAGTGGGAAACAGAAGTGGAACGGAGTTTCTTTACACTAGGTTCCCGGGTTCCCTCTGCCTACCCTGCCACGTGCGGGATACAGCGTGAAGCTGAGTATGAGTATGAGAATCGAATCTATAACCAGCCGAAGCACGTTGTACACGTAAATAAACGTCCCCTATAAGATGTTATTTAATATATCTTCCATGAACAGACAGTGATCGGTTACAGATTTATTATATGTATATATATATATACATATTATAATATATTTTACACATTTGTCAAACCTTTTTCCATAAATATCTGCGTCACGACACATTTCATTACATACAAAGACAAAGTATCCATTGGTCCTTCGCAACGGTTGACAAAAGAAATGAATAACGGGAAAAGATGTATATTGAAACATATCGTCATTGCACAATACACAATAATATATATATTTTTAATATAAATATATATTTTTTTCTCCTTTTTTCAGCTTCAGACTGTATCCCGCACGAGGCAGGGTAGGCAAAGGGAACCCGGGAACCTAGTGTTAGGACACTCCGTTCCACTTCCGTTCCCCACTTTCCGCCGAATTTGAGGCATTGCATGTTGAGTGGCGGAACTCAACGCCTAGCTTTGACTTGTTACCAGAGCGAAGAAATGAAAACGTTAAATATTTAATTGGAAAATATTAAATATTTCATTTCCTCGAGTGGGGATTGAACCCACAAACTGTTGTTTACAGTCACACGCTTGTGACACTGCGCCACGACAGGCTAGGCATTTTAAATATGACTTTAAAACAAAATAAACAATAAAAACAGCATCACAATCGGTCCATCCGTTTAGGAGGTACGTTGCCACAAACAAACACCATATAATATTATAGATTATTCCCAGTTTTCGGTGGCTGTTAACAAAATGCACCAGTAAATTTGAACCCGCACTTATCGTGAAAACAAACGTTGAGTACATTTTTTTTTGCTGCAATTAATTATTAATCCAGCTCTCCGCCGGTTAGACTTAGAGGTCGATGGGTCGGCTGACATCATGCATTTGGTGACGTCATTTAGTTATGTAAAAAATATGTGACGTCATTTAATATAATGTTTATGTATTGAAAAATTGTATGTATGTATGTATGTTTGTTTGTTTAGTTTTGTATCTCATATTTTTTTAAATAATATATCAAAAAACAGTAAAATCTATCCGGTTATGAATTCGAATCCTGAATGGGACAAGTTTTTTATTATACTAGCGATCTGGCTGTGGTTTTGCATGTCTGGACGTTAGGGATGACGTGTGACTGTAACCGACAGGTTGTGGGTTCGATGCCCACTCGAAAAGATGAAATATTTAATATTTTCAATTTCAATATTTCATGTTTTCTTCGCTCCGGTACAAGGTACAACGCCGCGTTGAGTTCCACCACTCAACACGCATTGCCTCAAATTCGGCGGAAAGTGGGGAACGGAAGTGGAACGGAACGGCACTAGGTTTCCATGTTCCCTCTGCCTATCCTGCCATGTGCGGGATACAGCGTGAAGCTGAGTTGAGTTGAGTTGAGTTATTTTAATATGGGTGTCATCTATATATGAACCAAAAAAGGGTTTAACTTTTTGGAAGTTTTATTTTTTGTATGGCGTCAGGGCTTCGTGAATGGTAAACCCGCGTTTTCTCGTGTAAATCCCAATCTCGCCAGGAACCTAAGGGTAATATGATGCTTAATAACTTCCTCTGTCTCCAGAAAAATCATTAACGCATCAGTTCCCGAGATTAACCCCGATAAATAGAAAGACATAAAACGTTTGTTTGTGCGGTTGTATTGTGGGTTCGATCCCAACGTGATGAAATAGTAATAGTAATTAATATATAAGTATTTAAAAATTTTTAATAAGTATTTAATATTTTATTTTATTCGCTCCGGTGACGAGGTAAAACGCGGCGTTGAGTTCCGCTAGACCTTAACACTAGGTTCCCAAGTTCCCTCTGACTACCTCGCTGAAAAAAATATCTAAATAAAATGAAGTGAACCTAATACCTACTGCCGCTGTCCTGCAACCTTTAAAGATAATTTATATATATTTTTTTATCTTCACGCTGTATCCCGCACGAGGCAGGGTAGGTGGAGGGAACTTGGGAACCTAGTGTTAAGACACTTCTCAACTTTCCCACTTTCCGCCGGATTTAAGGCATTGCGTGTTGAGGGGCGGAACTCAACGCCGCGCTTTGCCTTATTACCAGAGCCAAGAAATGAAATATTAAATATTTAAATTTCAATTTAATAAATATTTCATTGCGTCGAGTGGGGATCGAACCCCGAACCTGTCGGTTACAGTCACACGCTTGTGCCGCTGCGCCACGACAGGCCTTTTTTTATATACAAAAAACTATTTGTAACAACGTACAAGTTTACCTAAAAAAGGTGAATCATATAGTACGTATGAACTCATGCGATCAATTAGCTGGTTAAACACCCGAAGGTCGTCCGTTTGATTCTCGGAATAATCGCATTGTGATGTTGTTTGACCTAATTTCAAAAAAAATGGGTATTTTTTTTTTTCATATCTCATCCACGTACAGACATTGTAATCGGTTACAGATTTATTGTATATATACATTTATGCGCATGCGCATGAATGTGTATGTTTTTCTTAGCTTTTGTTGTCTTTTATTAGTGAAGATTGTATTAAAATCTTTGAGGAGTTTAGTGTTATTGTGTGTTTATTTGCGGAGCTAAACGCTGCGCACTGTCTAGTTATTACAGTAAGAAGATATATCATTATCATCAAGTTAATAACTCACTCGGTTTCACGCTGTATCCCGCACATGGCGGGGTAGACAAAGGGAACTAGGGAACCTAATGTTAAGCCTTCCTTTTATTTGAGGCATTGCGTGTTGAGTGGCGCAACTCAACGCCGCAGGTTAAAGTTAATAATCTCCTATATATTATGTACATAAAAGCAGCGATCGGCTCTTATGAAGTCACGTCATACTACAATTTTTCTAATGATTCCGAGTAACATTTTTTACATAAAAAGTGTATGTAATATCGATTATCATAATGACGCATATATAATTCTGCTTGTGTATGTTAGTCATTTTGTCGATGTCGTTTTTATAAGATTTTTTCGAAAATCACGCTGTATTAATGGAAGAGACGGCAAACGAGCGTACGGGTCACCTGATGGTAAGCGATCACCGTCGCCCACGGCCCCGTGTAACTTCGGAAGAGCTACAGGAGCGTTGCCGTCTTTTAAGGTGGATGGGCACCGGGGCCCGGCATTACCTAATGCGAAACGCAGTGGCCAAAGCCACTACTTAACGCCGGTCTTAAATGCCGGGGGTGGTAATAATCCGGTCGAGTCTGACAATGCGTGTTGCCATTGCTGGCAACGTGACACTACCACACGCACTTTAGTCGCCTCTTACGACACCATCAGTACCAGGGTGATCCTATTCTAAGCCGGGATCACACGGCTAAAATTTCGCATTGCAGTGGGGTAACTTGGGAACCTTATGTTAAGACACTCTGTTCGTATGAAGACACTTCCATTCTCCGTTTTTGGCTTCGCGTGTTAAGTTGTGGAACTCAACGTCGCGTTTTACCTTGTTACAGAGCGAATTAATTAAAATATTGAATATTTCATTTCGACAAGGATCTCAAAAAGCATTAGGCCTAGGTTAGGGTTCTTATAGGCATCTTGGCGTTGAGTTCCGCGGCCTTATATATCCAGAAAAAAGGAACGGAAGTGGAACAGAGTGTCTTAACACTAGGTTCCCAAGTTTCCTCTGCCTACACTGCTGTGTGCGGGATACAGCGTGAAGCTGGGTGCGTGAAAATGTGATGTCTTTCGAGATGGTTGCAGGTCTATTTTGATCAATCAATTATTATTAATTTCACGTAAACTTTACATTGAAAATAGAAAATTGCAAAATAATTTTGTTAAGATACGCTACACCACCAATATCCAAAATGAATGTATCTACATTTAACTAATGCGATATTTGAGGGCTGTCGTGGCGCAGCAGCCCACGCGTGTTATTGTAAACGTTAGGTTCTGGGTTCGATCCCCAGTCGAGGATATTAAATGTTTTCACTTCTTCGCTCCGGTAACAAGGCAAAGCGCGGCGTTGAATTTCCCCACTAAACACGCAATGCCTCAAATCGGCGAAAAATGAAGAATGGAACGGAGTGTCTTAATATTAGGTTCCCAAGTTAAGTTCTTTCTGCCTTCCCTGCTGTGAAGCTATATTTAACATTGTATATGTTTTTCATTTCAGTACCGAACACAACGCGAGCGCAACTCGCGGCGGAGTACCTGGAGTCCTGCAGATGTCACCGCACACCGCCTATAGAATCAGTGCTGCAACAGATACGGGTACGTTGTTTTTGGGGTAGAAAAGGAACGTTGAGGGGAATAAACAGGTTCCTAAAGGGTCTACGAGGCGCATGTGATGCCCCTGGTGGTGTAACCGTTCAAAGACAAACGGTAACCACTTACCATCGGGTGGGCCGTGTGCTTTTCGCCACCATCGTGATATATGAAGAAAACGTAGTGTTGAGTCACTACGGTACGGTTGACGAGGGATGATTGCAGATTTTTTTTTTCCATGATTTGAGACTTGTTCTGCCGTAGGGGTATCAGCGTTTCGTTAGGTTGCGCGATTTCCAGCGCTAGAAAGTTGAATATTTAATATTATTTGTTTCTTCGCTCTGGTAATGAGGAGCGCGGCGTTGAATTCCGCCACGTAACACGTAATGTCTCAAATTTCGCTGTAAGTTGGGAACAGATGTGTCTTAAAGGAAGGAATGGAGTGTCTTAGCACTAAGTTCCCAAGTTTCCTCTGGTTACCTTGCCACGTGCCATCAGCGGGAAACACCATATTTATTTCCCTGAACGAGTGAACTCAGCTTCACGCTGTATCCCGCACGTGGCAGGGTAGACAGAGGGAACTTGGGAACCTAGTGTCACACTCCGTTTCCCACTCTCCGCCGAATTTAAGGCATGGCGTGTTGAGTAGCGGAACCCAGCGCTGCGTTCGCCTTGTACCATAGCGAAAAAATTAAAATATTAAATATTTAAAATTAAAATATTAAATATTTTATTTCCTCGAGTTGAGACCGAACCCAGAACCTGTCGGTTACAGTCGCACACCTGTGCCGCTGAGCCACGACAGGCCTCTATATTTATATGATATTTTTATTATTATTTGTTTATTTTCAAATAGATATCCTGAAATCGTTATTCTTTTAAATAGCAATATTAAAAAAAGAAGTTAAATTGATCCGAAATGGTACATCACATCACACTCTTGCTATCACGTAGATCATGCTAAATGGCAAATGATACGCCTGACTGGGTTCAATCCCCGGTCGAGGAAATGAAATATTTAATATTTTCAATTTAAATATTTTATGTTTCATTTCTTTGCTCCGGTAATAAGGCAAAGCGCGGCGTTGAGTTCCGCCAATCAACACGCAATGCCTCAAAATTCGGCGGAAAGTGGGGAACGGAAGTGGAACGGAGTGTCTTAACACTAGTTTCCCGGGTTCCCTTTGCCTACCCAGCCTCGTGCGGGATACAGAGTGAAGCTGAGTTTGAGACACGCCTGACTGACTGACTTTGATCCAATTTTTTTTCACCAGGAGCTCCCAGAGAACACAATAGGTGGTTGCACGCGGGCCCCCCGGCTCGCCCTCACGGACTGCTCGCTGCGCGGCACCTCGCCCACGGACGCCCTCGAGGCTTTACTGCGGAAAGTGCAGTTTCGGAGGCTGGAGATTGATAATGCTGATATAGATGATGAGGGGGCTGTAAGTGTTTACGGATTTTTTTTTATTTTTTTTTACATATTTGTATATATTGGTTGAGGCCTGTCGTGGCGCAGCGGCACAAGCGTGTGACTGTAACCGACAGGTTGTGGGTTTTCGATCCCCAGTCGAGGAAATGAAATATTTAATATTTTCAATTTAAATATTTAATGTTTGATTACTTCGCTCTGGTAATAAGACAAAGCGCAATGCCTCAACACGCAATGACTCAAATTCGGCGAAAAGTGGGGAACGGAAGTGGAACGGAGTGTTTTAACACTAGGTTCCCGGGATCCCTCTGCCTACCCTGCCTCGTGCGGGATACTAGTGTTAAGACATTCCGTTT
>CM032413.1:3432625-3620125 GCA_019049475.1 Eueides isabella | reverse complement strand
GAAGAAAGACAGCAAAATCTACTCCGAATACAGTTATTAGAAAACAGAATGGAAAATTATGAACGGCTGTCAAGGTCAACTTGTATCTAGATAAAAAATATTCCATCAGTTCCTTCTGAGATAAAAGACAGAATGCTAAATACCGTTATCTCTATAGGTAATAGATTAGACGTTCCAATTAATAAACTACACGAAGTTAAAGATGTATTCCGCATCAATCAACTCACGTGACATATCAAGAAATCGCACAGTCCTTGTCGACTTTCAAGGAGTGATGATAAAGGAAAAAAAATATTCAAATGTACAGAAGGGGCCATATAGAAAATAATAGAAAAGACTATTTTATCTTGCTCGCGACTTCGTCAAACTGAACGAATATTCACATTGCTGGGTTTTTAATGGCAAGGTACTACAGAGGAAAAAAGAAAAGGGAAAAAGTTATCAACGTTAGGAGTGAAAATGAATGATTTACCGGATATAGCTGTGAAACTATGACTCGACTATTTAAATTTGTATGCTTTTATTAATAACTCAAACATAGTATTATATTATTGCATTGTCATATATTTTAAGTATTATTCTATTAATAATTCTACACTCTTTCTAAACTACACACACACACTCACAAATTTCAAATTATTGACTGACTCCATATATAACTATTGTAATGCGGCTCTTAGTGTATGTGTTAGTGGATTCTTCGATGGCATTACTATTAGTCGTATTGTTGAAATTAAAAACTTCATTCCAGCTACTACATTACAAATAAATAATGTTTCGTATCTGATTGCTAAAATCAGTTATGGTCGTTATAAAAATTTCAGCAATAATTTGTTAAAAAAAAATTAAATGTAATTACGAAAACACTGAATTTCAGAAGGCAGGCAAAAATTCAAAAAGGACATGGAAAGTTGTTAAAAAAGTCACTAACACCACCAAAGACAATAGTAAGGCCTTTAACAATCTCTTAAAATTAGCAAACGATCCAATCGCAGCAATTAACAATGTAAATGATTGCTTTGCTAATATAGGAAAAAAACTTGCATCCTCCGATCACTTTATTAGTATTTCCCAAGTGACACCTAACTCAAAGGTCATTAATGAAACTGATAACTCAGAAATCAGATCCGTGATCTGCGGTCTTAAAACTCATTGTGGTGTAGGGTGGGATAGTATACCGTCCTCTATCATTAAAGCTTCTGTACATGTACTCACTCCTTCTATTACTTGGATTTGCAACCTTTGCTTGACTCAGGGAATATTTCCCAAAGCTTTTAAAAAGGTTGTTCTAACGTTGGTAACTATAGACCCATATCTGTCCTGACAGCTTTATCGAAGATCTTGGAAAAACTTATTAACAATAGACTTGTTGGTTTCTTAAATAAATATAGGCTGCTCTCTGAAAATCAATATGGTTTTAGAAATGGTAGATCAACTGAAGATGCACTCATCACTTTAGTCGACGAAGTGACCCAAAATATTGATAAAAGAAAGAAGACCCTCGGAATCTTTTTGGATGTCTCTAAAGCATTTGACACGGTTACTTTGCAGTTCCTATACAATAAATTGGAAAATATCGGTATAAGAGGAGTTGCCTTAGAGCTTTTTAAAAGCTCTTTATCTGATAGACCACATATAGTTACAATTAATAATAACATTAGGAATGAAGCGAACCTATCATACGGAGTTCCTCAGGGTAGCGTATTGGGACCAACACTATTCTTAATATACGTTAATGAACTTTGCAACTTTTATATACCGAATTTATAACTTGAGGCCCAAAACGCTCACTACCACCCGTCTCATTTTGTATAGTTCATAGGTGTCACCCTGAACTATATGTGACTTGTCACTGTTCACATATCACCAGATCTTCCATTGTAAAATACCTTGGAATTCTCATTGACGAAAATCTCACTTGGAAAAATCATATAATACCAGTGAGTGCCCGTATACGGAAAGTAGTATATATTTTTAAACAACTGAGATCTAGCGATGGCACGCAGATTTTAAAGATAGTTTATTATGCACTTGTGCAATCGATCCTTACTTACTGTATACCAGTTTGGGGTGGTGCGTCTGAATCAATTCTGTTTCCAATGGAAAAAGCGCAGAGATGGAACGTACTCAAGGTTATGACATCTAAACCTACTCGTTTTCCAAAAACAGAATTATATGACATATGTAACTGTAAGACAACTATTTGTACTTTGTTCTGTTCTACGAGATCATAGACTCACCCCGTTTAATCCGCAGATCGATAAAATTTGTCTGATTGAGTCAAGTCGCACAGTCTTTTCGAATCGCCACTTTTATTATTCAATTCCAATATTATACAATGATATAAATAAAAAATTAAAAATTTATCCTGAGGCCTGTCGTGGCGCAGCGGCACAAGAGTGTGACTGTAACCGACAGGTTCTGGGTTCGATCCCCAGTCGAGGAAATGAAATATTTAATATTTTCAATTTAAATATTTAATGTTTCGTTTCTTTGCTCTGGTAATAAAGCAAAGCGCGGCGTTGAGTTCCGCCACTCAACACGCATTGCCTCAAATTCGGCGGAAAGTGGGGAACGGAAGTGGAACGGAGTGTCATAACACTAGGTTTCACTTCCGTTCCCTCTGCCTACCCTGCCTAGTGCGGGATACAGCGTGAAGCTGAAAAAGAAAAAAGAAAAAAGAAAAAAGAAATATCCTCTCACTCTGCCTAAATGTAGAACTAAATTAATTGACTGGTTATTAAAATTAAATTATGAACAAACAGAGGACAGAGAGGTTTCACAATTTTTATTTAAATTAAACAAATTAAATATGATAATATATACATACATATGTGTGTGTCAGTTTGTGAGCCGATTTAGGTAAATGTTTATTATAGAGTAGAAAGGAATCAGTGTTGAAACACTCATTTTTTTTCTCTCTGAATTTTGGTGGCTGAGTGTTTTGAGTGGTGGAATTCAACGCCGCGCTTGGTCTTATTACTAGAGCGAAACAATAAAAATATTAACATAAATATTTTCAGATTTATTGTTTATTCAATTTCAAGATATGTTTCTGTGTGTGTATCGAACCCACAACCCGTCGTCCACAGTAACACGCTTGTGCCGCTGCGCCACGACAGGCCTCTATATATAAACTAACATACAATTTTTCAGGCGGCGGCTTCGAACCCAGGGGCTTAGCGTTTTTGATACTCTGGAACAATCAGCTGACGAGGAACTGCGCCCATCATTTAACTAAAATTGTGGTGAGTCTGTTCTTTTGTTTATTTATGATTTATACGGGATAGTGCGTGAAAGGTAGAACTAAATGGTACCCGCACGCGGCTTTGCCCGCTTGAATTACGCTACTTTATTTGCTAATCTCAATTACTCTCTTGTTCTAATAACATTATCACTTTTAAGACAATATCTATATATAGAAGACCGAAATTTCAGATAAATTTTGTCATATTAATATTTAAAATTGATTTAACTTTTAATATTTAAAATTGATTAAATATTTAAAATTGATGAAATATTTAAAATTGATGAAATATTTAAAATTGATGAAATATTTAAAATTGATGAAATATTTAAAATTGATGAAATATTTAAAATTGATTAAATATTTAAAATTGATTAAATATTTAAAATTGATGAAATATTTAAAATTGATTAAATATTTAAAATTGATGAAATATTTAAAATTGATGAAATATTTAAAATTGATGAAATATTTAAAATTGATTAAATATTTAAAATTGATGAAATATTTAAAATTGATTAAATATTTAAAATTGATGAAATATTTAAAATTGATGAAATATTTAAAATTGATTAAATATTTAAAATTGATTAAATATTTAAAATTGATGAAATATTTAAAATTGATTAAATATTTAAAATTGATGAAATATTTAAAATTGATTAAATATTTAAAATTGATTAAATATTTAAAATTGATGAAATATTTAAAATTGATTAAATATTTAAAATTGATGAAATATTTAAAATTGATTAAATATTTAAAATTGATAAAATATTTAAAATTGATTAAATATTTAAAATTGATTAAATATTTAAAATTGATGAAATATTTAAAATTGATTAAATATTTAAAATTGATGAAATATTTAAAATTGATTAAATATTTAAAATTGATTAAATATTTAAAATTGATTAAGTAAATATTTTGAATAATAATTAGTGTAAGCGGGCGAAGCCGCGTGTGGCTCGCTAGTACAATGATTTGTGCATCGAACCCACATGCTGTCGCTTACAGACACACGCCTGTGCCGCTAACAATGAATACTTGTTTCAGCGCACGTCGAAGTCCCTGTGCGTGCTGAACGTGGGCCGCAACCCGCTGGGCGCGGACGCGGCGGCGGCGCTGGCGGAGGCGGGCGCGGAGGCGGGCGCGGGCGCGGGCGCGGAGGCGGGCGCGGGCGCGGGCGCGGGGCTGCGCGCGCTGGGGCTGCAGGGCGTGCGCGCCGCCGCGGACGCGCGCGCGCCGGCGCGGCTGCTGCGCGCGCGCACGCGCCTGCAGGTTATTAAACTTCCAAATGTCAATTCTTCACGCACGCGTTAATGTAGTGTTTAGATATTACGTTCTCTCTCTAGACTGTGTTGATTTTTTCAGATATTGCGTCTGGTTAGGGCCCTCCATTTTAATCACGTGATGTTTTTTCTAGTATTTTTTTAACCGTGAGTGTTTTGACACTAGCCTCCCAGATTTTTTACAAATAAAACTTAATGAATTGTCTTTGAGCGGTGAAAATTGTTGTTTTTTTTAGCTTCAAGCTGTATCCCGTTCGAGGCATAGTGTCAAGACACTCTGTTCCACTTCCGTTCCCCACTTTCCACCAAATTTGAGGCATTGCGTGTTAGTGGCGGAACTCAACGCTGCGCTTTGCATTATTACCAATAATAAGGAAATATTTATATCGTTTATATTTGTATTTATTGCAGAGGCTAGATCTACGCGATAACAAAATAAGCATCGCCGGCCTCCAGGCGATACTCGACGCCGTGAGGGAGAACACCACCGTGACGCAGATAGACCTGGACGATCCGCCTGTGAGTGTGTGTGTTTGTTTGTTTGTTTGTTAGTTGATTTGTATGTTTGATTAATTGTTTGTTTGTTTGTTTAATTTCTAGTTAGTTTGTTTGTTTCATTTCTAGTTAGTTTCATTGTTTAATTGTTTGTTTGTTTAATTTTTAGTTTGTTTGTTTGTTTCATTTTTAGTTAGTTTGTTTGTTTAATTATTTGTTTGTTTCATTTTTAGTTTTATTTAATTATTTATTTGTTACATTTTTAGTTAGATTGTTTGTTTAATTAATTTCTAGTTAATTTGTTTGTTTCATTTCTATTTAGTTTGTTTGTTTATTTGGTTTATTTCTAGTTAGTTTGTTTAATTGTTTGTTTCATTTCTAGTTAGTTTTGTGTGTTTAATTGTTTGTTTGTTTCATTTTTAGTTTGTTTGAGTGTTTAAATATGTGTTTGTTTTAAATAATTGTTTGTATGATTGTTAGTTAGTTTATTTGTTTTACGCTGTATCCTACATGGCGTGGTTGGTAGACGGAACTTGAATGTTAAGATACATCTGTTCCCTCACTTACCGTTGGATTTGAGGAAGTGCTTGTCTATTAACTGACATGTGTGTGTGTGTGTGTGTGTGTGTGTGTGTGTGTGCGTGTGTGTGTGTGTGTGTGTGTGTGTGTGTGTGTGTGTGTGTGTGTGTGTCTTGAATTTGATGGACGCTGGAGATGAATGGAGAAGAATTAAATATTTTTTGAAATTTTATATTTGTAACTGACATAGATGTAAAGAACATCTCAATTTAATAGACAAAGCGTGGCGTTTAGAAATGTTCGTTAGTATGTAATGTCTCGATGAGTTTACTGAAAACGGGGAAAGGTGTATCTGAGATAATATCACAATGTTATTTTTGCACATGTCAGAAAAGCGACAAAAATATTGAATATTTTAATTTCCTTATACTAGTAACGAGCGCGGCGTTGAGTTCCGCCACGGAAAATCAGGCACGAAACTGTCTTAATACTAAGTTCGTATGTTCTATTTTTCTTTTCTTTTTTTTTTGTTTATGTTTGATAAACGTACAGTACCAGTAACATATATACAATAAAATTACAAAAATTTAACATAAATCGATAAAGTTTCCACTTAAAATAAGCCTAAGGTTCCCAATGTCACGATTTTTTTTTAATAATAATTATGTATATTTTCTCCTTCCAGGAATCAAACCCGAACCCTGTCCACCAAGATCTGATAAACGAAATTAGATCGCTGTGCCGAAGAAACGAACCCGCGGCCGCTCCGCACACGGCTCTTAGAAAAATTAGCCTCACGTGTCATACAGTGCCGCTATCGAGGATTGGCGTTTTGGTATGTGACATGTTGAAATTTAATTTGTTTTGTTATTTTTGTTTCTCTGGTAAGTAGGTTAAACGCGGCGTTGAGTTCCGCCATTCAATTACGTAGTGTGTTAAAATTGTGGAGGTGTGTGAGCTATAGTTTTAATATTAGGTTCCCAGGTTCCCTCTGTCTATCCAGCTGAACTGCGTGATGATGTGGGTTTTGGGATTGGGATTGGGGGGTGTTGGCTTAGAGTGGTTTGTGATGCAGTAAGATACCACAACAAGAGAAAAAAAATCATTATAAATATATATATAAATTGAAGCTAATTTTATCAGCTTTAAGGTGAATTTTTCAATTTAATATACATATATATATGTGTGTGTGTGTGTGTGTATGTGTGTGTGTGTGTGTCGGTCTAATGGAATGTTTGGTTAATTTCCAGAGTGTGCCTACAGAGGAGGAGCGCCGGGGACGCCTGCGGTCCCCCGCACCCTCCCCCGCGCCCTCCCCCGCGGGCAGCCCGGTACCACCGCCTTCCAGGTTTTCGGTGAGGCTAACTAGTTAGAGCTTTTTATTTTAGTTTCACGCTTAAACACGTACGTTGTAAGAGGTTCTTGAGGTTAACGCGTTCAGTCATACAAACATACATACATGATGTACATCGTAATATTAGTTTATTATTTTTAGCCTCACGCTGTATCCCGCTAAGGGTCGATAGTGGGGACTTGGAGAGCGTAGTGCTAAAACACTACGTTGTGTTCTTCGCTTTACACGGAATTTGCGTGTTGAGGTGGCGTTCAACGCCGCGCTTGGCCTTGTTACCAGAGCGAAGAAATGATAATATTTAATATATATTTTTTTTCCAGTGTCCCCACTCAAACCACAACCGCTTACCAAATTATTACTAAATTCTAACTAACTATTATTCCAAGGTAATACCAGTAACTCCAGATCGAGTGTCTGACAGCTCAAGCGGCTCTCGGACATACTGTCCGACACCGTCCAGATTTAAAGTTGTTCAGGTATGTACCAATATAATACGTAACTAAATAATAAATATATCTTTAATTAAAGCAGGGAGTGGCGTAGTTGAACGCTGCATTTGTTTGCTTACTAGTGAATTAAAATATAAAAATTATAATGGTAATGTTTTTTTGACGGAACCTTAGCAATGAGTATTGTGTTTTTTTACGCTCTGTGTGTGTAAGTGCAGATCACTTGGTACGTAGAGGGAACCTGGGAACCTATTAAGAGCTATTTCTTACTTCTTTTTATATTCTGGAGACGTAGCGTGTTAAGTGACGGAATTCTACGCCGCGTTCTGCCTTGTTGTTGGAGCGAAAATTATAATAATAATTTATTCTTTGAAATTATTTTAAATTATATATTTCTTATTACAGGTAGCGGAAGCACCCCAAGCACAAGTCACTCAAGCACCAAGGAAAGCTGCCTCCAGATTTTCAGTCACAAGAAACTATGATTCTATATATAATCCCACTCTACCCCCCACTTCCCCATCGCCCTCCCCCTCTCCCTCCCCAGACATTAGTGACGCAAAGAGTGACACGACTCTCTCAGATGATAAAGAAAAAACGGCTTTTGATTATAAAAATGTCAAAAGTACTGAGAAAATTACAGAAAATGTCAAGGATTTTGACAAAAAAAGTGTGAAATGCGATGACGTTTTTGTAGATGACGTGTTTGAAACAAAAAGTGACGGAAAATTGACAGATGATAAGACAGATTTAGAAATGGTTGATGATAAAATGAGAATACAAGAGAGTGATAAGAGTGTTGTGGATAAGGGTGGTGATAAGAAAATAGATAATGATGTTAAGACTGCTGAAGCTAAGCCCGAATATGTTGTCAGTGAGACTGTTGTCATTCCCAGAACGCATATACGTAATGTTGTGACGCAAACTGAGGAAATAATGACCGATTTCGTCATTCAAATTGAAGTTCCCAATGAAGTTCGTAAAGTGCATGAAGTTTGTGAAGTACACGAGATTGTAGATGTTGAGGCTTACAAAACTGATGACAAAATAAAAGAAACACAATCTGTGATAATAGGACCTGAACGATCACAATCAGGTCCAACAGTTTCTGAATTTAATGAAGTTCACCTTGAAGTTGATGAAATTTCAGGTGAAAGTGTGGTTAGTGGTGTGACACGCGCGAACGATTCGTTAAACAACGAAATCATTGATAGTGACTTAGTTAAGACTAGTGATGTAACGGACAATCGTGAAAATAGTGATAGTGATAGGGCATTCGGTGATATGATCAGTTTGTCTCATAATGAGACCATAGACTATGCAAATATAGATACTAAAATAGTTAAAACGTTAGACATTAGCGACACAGATAAAAAAACAACAGACAACAGTGCAACCAAAGTACATTGCGACCAAAATGTAAATATATTAGAGGATAAGCGAGAAATAGACATAAAACGTTTAGACCAAGAGAATTTTGGTGATTTACGTAATCTGTCGTCGAGAAGTGTAGATATAGATAACATTGTACCTGCGAGAGATAGTGTAGTTTTAAAGAAAAACAAAAGTGAATCGAGCCTCGATAGCCCGGATCTGGAAGTTTCCAGACTAATGAGGAAACCAATCAGTGCCTTCTGCGATAGTAGCTCGTCTCTGGAGGTTTCTGGAAGTTCGGTGGAAAGTCTCAACGATGGGAGATCGAAAATGATCGTGCATGAGGAATCAAAGTCGATTTCTAAAGAGAGCAGCGTCGAGTCCGCTAGTGATGTGACACCAGTGAACCTAAATATATCGATTAGTTCAAATGAAAGTGTTTCACCGTTAATATTTGGGAATTTGAAGAAAATACACGGTTCGCTGTCTAGTTTGGAGGCGAGTGTCAGTTCGGTGGACTCGGCGAGGCAAGAAAAGATTATGGTGACGTCAGCGGATTCAGGGATTGAATACTCTTTGCAGAATCCGTCGGAAATTAAAGAAGATGGATCTTCAAATGAGGGGACACTGACTTGTAGCTCGAGTTTAAGAGAAACTGTCAAAAAGGAACAAGATACGCTAACTTCTCCAAAACGGGCTTCCAGTTTGTTGGATGTACCAGCGCTAAAGTCTAAAGGATTGGAAAGGATGAGAAAGATATCCTGGGTGGCACCTTCCGCTAGCTTCCATTTGCCCAAACAAGAGGAGAAAATAGAGTATAAATTGCCGAGCAATCTTGAGAAACTGTTGAGCTTGTTTCAACACCCGAGCAGCCTTTTCTCGAGGTCTAGTGATGATGAGAAAAAGTCTACATCAAGCACACCTCCAAGAAAAGATTCTTCTTTAACCAGTTCTTTTTGGTCCTGGGGCAGTGTTACGGACAAAAATGATAAAGAAGACACTGACAGTTTGTCCGAAGCGACTGATTCTACGCTCTCGGAAAGAGTTCAAGTTTCGTTTGTGGATGAATCGTTTTCTAGAAAGCTCGATAGTAAAACACCATCAACTGACACGGACACGCTCAGCGAATTCCAGTTCCCAACAAATGCAGCAGACAATGCTAAAGTTACCGAAAAAACCACCGATGATTTAGTACAAAAATGTTTAGATTTAAGCGATAAGATGGACACACCGGAGTGTGATAATATAGATCTCATATTGCCCAACGAATTAAAAGTATACGATGATGAATCCGGTGATCAGTCCGAAAGGAAATCTGAAGGTTGTAGCGAGGCTACGCTAGTTAAGTTAGACGAAAAGCCCCCGGAAGTTCGGCCGAGGTCGTTTGCGTCGGTACTGAAATCTAATTCAGAGAACTCGTTGGAGAAACAAACGAGTCCAGAGACCGCGCAACCGGTCGACAAGCTTCCGACGAAAGTGATTAGAGGAATCAAAGAAAACATAAGTCCGGAAAATACACTCACATGCAGCATTGCGACGACCGCTCTAGCAATGGATATTACGGAACGCCAAATCAAAAATAAAGCGATAACAGAAAAATCTGACGAAAGACACCAAGCCGACAAAGCTCCGATCGCAAATATTGACGAAACTTGCGATATGGCAGCAGATTTGATACAATTAGCCTATATCGATGATAAAGTTGAAGAGAAAGAGGAGATGGACCCACAGAAAGAATTGGAAAACGTGGATTTGGGGAAAGATGCCTTATCTTATTTGATATTCGAGAACCAAGATTTCGAATCGACAAGCACAGAGAAGCAAGAATCTCTCGCACAAGAATTACGGGACGCGGAAATTAAAGAAATGTTGGATCTTTCTCCGGAACTGGTCATAGACGAAGCAGTGGAAATTCCAGAAATTTTCACAGTTGAAATAAAAGGTCGAAAGAACTCTCCGATAATACCAGAAAGAGCGAAAATTAAAAAGTCAAATTCTTTAGAGGATTTGAGTAACCGACCAGTTTTAGAAGAGAAGGAAAATCCTAAATTAAAGACTATTGCTTTTAAAGTACCAGAAAGTACGACACCTAGAGATATTCCGGAAAGAAGGTCGAAATTGCGGACTAGAAGCGGTTCTAGCCCAAAATCTTTACCAGAAAGTCTAAACAAGCCCTGTCCGTTAGCAAAAATGGATTCAATTCTAAGCAAGAAGAAGAAAAAAGTATCTTCTTTAGGCAAAATGGCGAGAGATTCGCTTTTAGCATTAAACATGAGCGAAGAGGAAATAGCGGAATTCCGACGTTCTTACAAACTGACGTCTGTAGAAAGTCTCCGTTCCCTGGAATCAGTTTCGGAAGACGCCAACTCACAAAGCGGAACTTCTGTGGACTCAAGATGTAAGGCTTGTCTTCGGACTTCCCAAGAGAGCCTCATGTCGTTGGACTCCATAAACGAGGACTGTCGATGTATAGACGAATGCGAAAAACGCCAAAATAGATAGAGAAAGCGCGGAATATTCTCCGCCATTCTTCGGACGGAAAGAGCGGAATATTAGCCTCTATTATTCATACAGAAAATGGATTATACTCCGCTATTATTAGTTGAGAACGTGCAGAATACATATTCGACATTCTCTGGAGAGAAAATATAGAATTTTCTTTTTTGTTTTTTATAGAGAATGCGCGGAACTTGTCTCCGCCATTCTCCGATGAGAAAATGCGGAATTCTTTTCGCAGTATTCCGCAACTCTCCGCGACCACGTCGCAACCTTGCACGGGTATTATCCATCGCCTAGTTTGATCACCGTGTTCATGTAAATGGTGTACATATATTTTTTAAATGTTCAAACAAAAGTTTTATATGGAGTTAGGGATCGAAAAAAAAATATATTGTGCGACGATTTTCTATTGAAATCACTAATTGACTTAAATAAAAAAATGAATTTTCAATCGACTTTTCTAGTACTTACATTGGATTTCGACGGAAATCGTCCCACAGTTTGCTTTGCGGATTAAAAAAATAAAAAAAAATAAATAAAAATAAATAAATAAATAGTGTTGTCGCCATATTTTATTCGCGGCTTTCAATTGTGTAACCGAATCGATATATCAAATTGATGTATCGATGTTTTTCTCTTAACATATATATATATATTATAATAAAAGGAGGCGAGTAGCGAGTTAGTGTTTCAAGCGGAATTCTCAGTGACAGAAGATAATTTAATAGTGAATTAAAATATGTACTTACTGAATTATTTTGTTTTTTTTTTTGACATCTACCTCCAATTGGCTGAAAAAGAATTCAGCTTCACGCTCTATCCCGCACATGGCAGGGTAGGCAGAGGGAACTTGGGAACCTAGTGTTAAGACACTCCGTTCCACTTTCGTTCCCCACTTTCCGTCGGATTTGAGGCATTGCGTGTTGAGTGACGGAACTCAACGCCGCGCTTTGCCTTGTACCAGAGCGAAGAAATAAAAACATTAAATAACACGACATGCCTCATTCAGGCTGAATAAAAATAAGTATATTTTTTCTCACATGAGAGGGTAGGCAAAGTAAGATACTTCCTTGGTGTGATGATGGAACCTGAAAGTGGAGAAAAGTCTAGGACCATAATAAGAATAACGAGGAAATTGACTCCTTAGCGTCTGTTCGTTTTTTCATAATGAAGACGTAATGGTGGATTTGGATTACTGATGGCTTTCTAAGCGCGTTTTTTTTTAGTTTAGTAAACTAGTGTTGAAGCCCGACGTGGCGCAGCGGCACAAGCGTGTGACTGTAAATGACAGGTTGTGGGTTCGATGTACACTCGAGAGGAAATTAAATATTTAATGTATACATTTCTTCGCTCAACACGCAATTCCTTAAATTCGGCGAAAAGAAGTGACGGCGGAGTGACTTAACACTCCAAAGATCCCTCTGCCTGTCCTATGTGCGTGATAGAGCGTGAAACTAAAGAAGAATAAAGTGATATAATTTTTTTTATATTAAAATTTAAGAAATATGCTTATCGGCGTTTTGGTGGTGAAGAAATTCAACCAACATGTTTCAAGTTATATGAATAACTAGAGACCCGTTGGCGGCTTCGCCCGCTTGAATCACACTATATTATTTAATAATCTCAATTACTCTCTTGTTCTCATAACATTAACACTTTTAAGACAATATCTACTTATATTGTATTGTATTTGAGGCCTGTCGTGGCGCAGCGGCACAAGAGTGTGACTGTAACCGACAGGTTCTGGGTTCGATCCCCAGTCGAGGAAATAAAAAGTTTAATATTTTCAATTTAAATATTTAATGTTTCATTTCTTCGCTCTGGTAATAAGGCAAAGCGCGGCGTTGAGTTCCGCCACTCAACATGCAATGCCTCAAATTCGGCGGAAAGTGGGGAACGGAAGTGGAACGGAGTGTCATAACACTAGGTTTCACTTCCGTTCCCTCTGCCTACCCTGCCTAGTGCGGGATACAGCGTGAGAAAAAAAAAGAGAAAATTTTATAGAAAACTAAAATTTCAACACAGGATAGACAGAGGGTACTGTGTTAAGGCTCGGTTCTCCATTAAACCCGTTCCATTCACCACTTTCCGGTGAATTCTTAAGCGGCGGTACTCAACGCCGCGCGCAGCCTCAGACATATTGTCCCTTTCAATCTTCTTAAATTTATTAGAAATGGAAAAAAAAAACAATTACACACCACATTCCCATTAATGACGGTTCAAATTAAAAAGCGTTTAAACTATTTAATTAAAGCAGTTAAATATCGATTTGATGAAATTAACACGTTCCTATGATTATATTAATATTAATAATATGTGAGTGTTTGTTTTTTCAATGAATCACGCTGTATCCCGTTTAAATAAGGAGAGCTTTTTAGGTCTGTCGTGGCGCAGCGGCACAAGCGTGTGACTGTAAACGACAGGTTGTGGGTTCGATACACACGAGAGGAAATTATATATTTAATATTTTCATTTTTTACCCTCTAATAAAAAGACAAAGCGCGGCGTTGAGCTCCGCTATTTAACACGCAATGCATCAAATTCGACGTGGAAATGGAAAGGAATGTCTTACTGAACACTAGGTTCGTAAGTTTCGTTTGCCTACCCTGCCATGGGAGAGATACAGCGTAAAGCTGGACAAAAAGGAGATAACCTAGGTTTAAGACATTTCGTTGTCCTATTTTTGAGACATTGTGTGTTCAAAATATAAATTTAAATATTGTTTATTAAATTAGTCCATAACAAGCACTCTTGAATCGTTAAGTTACTTAGAAATGTCTGTAGAGGCAGTCCTGCAGGAAGATACCGCTGTTGTCGCTGTTGAGTGGCAGAGCTCTACGCCGCGTTCTGTCTTTTTATAACCACTCTAGTGGAAATCGAGCATCATACAATAATTTATTTTTCTTTGCAGAGGGAACTTGGGAACCTAATGTTAAGATATTTCCGTTCGCCACTCAATCTAGTACCTATTTACTTTAATAATAATGAAAAATAATATATCTCTTTCTGTGTTTGTTTATAATTGCCTAGATATTAGAGATACAGGGAAGTTATGATCGTTAATTCTATTTTCTACCTTATTAGCTTTTTTTTAACTTCACACTGTACCCCGCTGTAAACGCGACAAGGTGTTGGTAGTGAGTTCGATCCTACCTAGAGAAAATATAATGCTTAAAATGTACATTGACAATGTATCAAACTGCACGAAAGTTGGGAACGAAATTTCTAAACAGCAGTTTCCCAAGTTCGATGCCGACCCTGCCATGTTGATATAAAAAAATATTACCACAGGTGTCTTACCCACCACCCTAACAATAGACTACAAAGTGTGGTACAATGCAAGAAATCTCCCAGAAAGATTGTTAAATTTAATGAAGAACTACAATGAACGTGCCAAATTGAAAGTCATCGAAATTTCCCCCGTGAGGTCGAAATATGATGTTTCTCCACATTTTGAGGCCGGATACTTAGTTTCGGAGATATTGGAAAGGTGCGTATTTATAAGAGTTATATTGGGTTCGTTAACCACCCCTGCTTCGTCCTGCTGTATAGCTCGGTAGGCAGAGGGAATCCCCCATGGTGTTTACAGACTAAAAATCCTCCTGGAAACCGTTAAATTCAAGGATTTTAATCTTGTTACGTTTAATTTTGTTTTTCGCTTCGTCTGTCGGCAGCGACAACTTCGAAACGTAGTGTTGAGACACTCCGTTCCGTTCCCCATGTTCACAGTTTAATATGTTTTCTTTATTTATCTTTACCAAGTGTGGAATCACATCTAGGAAATGAAATATATAATATTTTCAATTTAAATATTGAATGTTTTCATTTCCTCGCTCTGGTACAATGCAAAACGCGGCGTGGAGTTCCGCCACTCAATACGGCGGAAAGTGGGGAACAGAAGTGGAACGGAGTGTCTTAACACTACGTTTCTTCCCTCCGCCTACCCTGCCACGTGCGGGATACAGCTTGAAGCTGAGTAGTAGTAGAGTAAGTATGGAATCACATTAAAAATCCAAAAATACCCCATAAATCATCATTAATACAGAAAATAAAAATGATCATAACTTGAACACCTTTGAAAATCGTTTAAAAGGTGCAAGTTCAAACCCTAGCTAATTTCACATTTCTATTCCCTATATATACATATCCTACATACCCGATTATAGATACAGAAAGATGGTGGTGATCCTCCATCATCACTACGACTACGCGATAGATGCTCTATTCGACTTAATTAAATCGACTGAAATGATCCAAAAACTATTTCTGGAAATCTATCATTTAGTGAATATGTTTCACGAGATAGCAAGAAAATACAGCCACATGCTCGAGTTCCACAAGAAGGAGGCGCAGTCCACTAAGGACTTGGAAGACGCGTTGAGGAAGATACAGGAGAATGAGAGGAATAGGGAGATTGAGAAGAAGATAGCGATGAAGCAAATGAAGAAGCAGTGGAAGCTGTATATGATGGGCTTGAGCGCGATGAGGCCTACTCCGAAACCGAAGCCGAAGAATAAATGGTGGCCGATAGATTATGGTTGGGAAATCGATTATTATTGGTAATTTCTTATAAATTATTGAAAATATGTTTTTTTTTTAATTCCTGATTCATTTCCTGTGTCCCTCACGTATCAGGGAAGGCAAAGGGAACTTGGGAACCTAATTTTGAGATCGTTGTTTCCAATTTATTTCATGTTTATAGTTTAGTATAATTTATTTGAACTTAACGTTGTTTCGTTCTTTATTATTTAATCAGTAGCATTCAATATATTGTTATATATGTGAAGTAGAGAAGTAATGAGACCTGTCGATGACTGTAACGCGACAAGTTGTGGGTTCAATCCCCATTTGAGGAAATGTAATATATATCTACTTATAATAAATCTGTAACCAATCTCTGTCTGTACGTGGAAAATATATTAAATTACATCTTATAGGGGGTGTTTGTTTATGTAATAGGACAAAATATGAGGCCTGTCGTGGCGCAACGGCAGGAAATGAAATATTTAATATTTTCAATGTAAATATTTATTGTTTCATTTTTTCGCGTTGGTAATACACAACACATATAATAAGGCAAAGCGCGGCGTTGAGTTCTGCCACTCGACACACAATGCCTCAAATTCGGCGGAAAGTGTGGAACGGAAGGGAAACAGAGTGCCTAAACACTAGGTTCCCAGGTTCCTTCTGCCTACCCTGCCTCGCTGGGATACAGCGCGAAGCTGAGAGAGAGAGGGATAAAAATTAGAATAATTAATATGAGGGATAAAAATTATAATAATAATAATATAAACAACAATAACTATAATAAAATATATATTAATTTACTACAAAATACAAAACAAAAATTTTATTTCGACAATTTTGATTACAAAAAGATATATCTTCTCTTTGCTGCTTTGCTTGTATGCTGGCATACTCTGTAGCTATCTTACGTGTGTGTGTGTGTGCGCGTGCGCGTGCGCGTGCGCGTGCGTGTGTGTGTGTGTGTGTGTGTGTAGTGTAAATCGCAACATTTCTGAATTCGAAATTCTGTTCAAAAGACTTAATATTGATTTAGATATCATTGTATTGACAGAATGTTGGATTAGTGATTCCTCGTTTATTCCAAATTTGGATGGTTACACTGTTTTTAATACAAAATGTCACGCTAAACAGAACGATGGTGTTGTACTTTATGTTAAAACGAATTTATCATTTACTGTAGAAGAACCTTCGTTCCTGGAAGGCAATTGTTTAATATCAATTAAAGACAATATGGTTGCAATTATATTTATTTATAGATCTCCGTCATATCAAAATATAGATATATTTCTAAGGTCACTTGATTTCGTTTTACAAAGATTAGATCATTGTGAAACTCTTATTCTAATTGGTGATATTAATATAGATATTAAAGAAATGGACCACATTAATAACCAATATCTGACTTTAACAGCTTTTTATGGACTTTTTCCAGCCCATTCACTTGTAACTCGTGAGGACAGTGGTACATGTTTGGATCATATTTTTTTTTTATAAAAACCAGTTTTCCAACCACAACCATTGTTCTACATACACGTATAACTGATCATTATCCAGTTTTGATATACATTAGTATGAAATTGGATCGAATGTTTCCAGATAATTCCATTCTCGAAGTAACATACAAGCGCTATAGAAATTTTTGCAATAACCTACTAAAGAAAATAAAGAATAATTACGACATCAATCAGATAAATATTGTTAAGCATGATAATAAAAAATTATGGAATATAATTAAAAATAAAATATATAATCTAAATCAATATAGAAATAATGCCACTAATCTAATGAATATATCTTCTTCTAAAGTTACAACATTGAATACTATTAACAAATATTTTGTCGATGTAGGTAAAACATTGACAGATAAACTCTCAAACGCTTACCACACTTCCAAACTTTATCCTACTCATGACAAGGACATAAAATTGCATTCTTTTGTTTTGTTAGAGACTTCAGAACAAGAAATTATACAATCAATTAATAGCTTAAAGAATAATTGTGCCGTTGAATGGGACCAAATTTCAGACAAAATTCTCAAAGAGCATAAAATTTTCCTAACTCCTCCTCTAGTCCATACTTTTAATCTGTGTTTTCGATTTGGATTATTTCCGACTTATCTTAAAAGATCTAAAGTACTTCCAATCCATAAAGGTGGTGATAACAAATTGATAAATAACTATAGACCTATAGCCATTTTACCTTCTATATCAAAAATTTTAGAAAAAAATGTGAATAATAGCATTAAAAGTTATTTAGAATCAAACAATATAATTTCTAACAATCAATTTGGTTTTCATCAGGGAAAGTCTACAAATGATGCCGTGTTCGCGTTAACTGAATATGTAAGCCTTAATTTAGATAAAGGTAAAAAAATAATTACAATATTTTTAGACTTAGCCAAGGCTTTTGATACTATTTCCCTACCAATTCTAATAAACAAACTTGAAAAAATAGGCATAAGGGGGAATCAATTTAAATTCTTCGAGAGTTATCTCACTGACCGATCTCAACGCGTTCGCATCGGTAATTGTGTCAGTGATTATCTTCCAGTTACTTGTGAGGTGCCACAAGGCAGTATTTTAGGACCTACATTATTTATAATATACATAAGTAGTTTGTCCTCTCTAGTTTTACCAAAAGGCAAAATAATATCATATGCAGATGATACTGCCCTCATTTTTACTGCTGATACCTGGTCTGAAGTTTTTGCAGCTGCTCAAAGTGGCTTTGATATTGTTAACGAATGGCTTCAGAATAACTTATTGACACTGAACTCCCAGAAAACTAAGTATATAGCTTACTCCATCCGTGAAGTTAATAGACCATGTGAACAATATGAGTTAATTTCGCATTCTTGTCGACTGAAGACAAATTGTCTGTGCAAAACTATTGAACGAGTGAATTCTATTAAATACTTAGGAGTAATTATAGATAGCCACCTAAGCTTCCAGCTCCATACATTCAAGCAAAATTCACAAATTGATTCATGTTTTCAGAAACCTCAGAAACTTCATTGAACCAATTATCTTAAAACGAATATACTTAGCACTTTGTCAATCTATCATCTCCTATTGCATAACTTCATAGGGTGGTGCGTCGAAGACAATTTTAAAATCTCTTGAAATTGCGCAACGTTCAGTGCTTAAAATCTGCACCTTCAAGCCTGTGTTGTCTCCGACGTCTAAATTGTATCAGTATTGTGAAGTACTAACTGTTCGACAGATATTTTTGCTCAATATTTTGTTAAGGCAGCATACGGAGTTGAAATATAAACCTATAACACTTCAGAAACGCCGAAAATATGCAGTTTGTCTAAATCTTTTAAAACTATGTACATAAATTTTATACATACCTAGGACCAAAAATCTATAATACATATAATCATCAAAAGCCATGAAATTTATCCTTCAAAATATAGAAGATTTAAGAAAAAAATCTTTGACTTCTTATTAACCTTATCGTATGAAGAAACTGAAAGACTTCTGTGTTAACAACAACTATTATTTTTTATTTATAGATATCCTTATATTAGTTGCAAGCCTACACGGTTACCTCCTCTCTCTCTCTCGCTCGGACGACACACACACACACACACACACACAACACACACACACACTCAGTCACACATACACATACACGCTCACTCTTATATACATTTCTATATTTAAGCATACCTTAAACTTATATAAATTCGTACATAGCGTATAAAAAGAAAAAATAAAAAAAATAAATAAAAAAGTAGTATACAGTTAAAATGGTTGTATTTTAAAAATTTTTTTAGGCATTTACATGATGAATAATTGTTCTATATTCTGAGGAGATGGTACTGTATGCCGTAATACAGGTCTCCTAGTACGGCAACAGTGGCATCTTCGATCATTGTAAATACTATGTAATGCACAAATGTTAAAAAACCAAAAATGTATCATGAAATTGTTACTGCTGATAAATAAATAAAGTTATAAAGTTAAAGTTATATTCGCGACTACCGAATAATATTTGCTACAATTTACGATGTAATGAGGAAATAAGCACTATGAATGATGATGCCTTAAATCCGACTAAAAGTATGGGGACGGAAGTATCTTAATACTATGTTCCCAAGTTACATCTGCCTACCCTGTCATATACAACACATATAATATGTAACATCAAAAGCACAGAGTGTCTTTATGCAAGGTTCCCAAGTTCCTTCTCACCTAAAAAGAAGCTGAAGAAAAAGAAGACAAAAAACGGAAATTACATCTACCTTCTTAATTCTACCCAAAGATTGGTAAATTTTTAAGTTTATACGCTGGAATTGTTTCTAGGAGATGTATCAATCTGTCTATGTCAGTTTGTAAGCCATGTATGATTTCCATCCTAGAAAAAAAAATCTTATATATATTTTTTAATTTCCTCAGTCCCCTGTGCCTATCCTGCCGTGTGCGGGATACAGCGTGAAGCTGAGAGATAAAATGTATAAAAACATAAGAAAAAAATCCAAATTATTATGGTCTGTCGTGGCGCAGCGGCACCAGCGTGTAAACGACTGGTTTTGTGTTCGATACGCACTCGAGGACATGAAATATTTAATATTTTCATTTCTTTTTTCCTTGTATTAAAGCCGAGCGCGGCGTTGAGTTACGCCAATCAAAAATTAATGCTTCAAATTCGGCAGAAACTGAGGACCAAACAAATAAAATTATTAAATTGAAAATATTTCATTTCCTCCCGTGTGTGCCGCTGCGCCACGACAGGCCTGCTAGACTGCTAGATCAATTTTCATAAAACAGCTCAGAAAAGCGAAGAACAAAGCTGAAAAGAAAACCACATCCAATTCAGTGTATTCGGACAGGAGCTACGATGCTACAGACGGACACACACCGCTTTTCCCAAACACGTACCGTACAAAGTAATGTATCGGCAGCCTGTCCTCCGCCGACGGCATTATAATCTTAGACGCGCCGGTAAATTTATTGTTCGTTTGTCGATATATTTCTAGCATTGATTTGTATTTTTCTTTTATTTGACCTGAAAACATTGTATATTGATGAACCTAATTAATTTATACATCTAATTAATTGATGTAATTATTCGAATTAATATATCTGATTAAAATATGTCTAATTAATTATTATTGATTGGCTTTTTTTTATTATGGAAGAGACAAGTCAAACGAGCTTATAGACAGTACTGTCTGTAAGCTCGTTTGACAGGGGAGCTACAGCTGCGATGCCGGCCTTAAGCCGTCCTTAAGGCTATATATGTGTTTTTTAAAAGTACCCATTTCTTATCGACTTGGAAACACTGCCACATGTTGGCTATTCCATAGTTCGTACAGAACCAGTCAGTCAGTCAGTGAATTAGTAATTTCCAGCTTAATTTAACAAAAGAAACTTTACTTTTATACCCATTATCATGCCAACTTCGAACCCAATCATCTTGGACGCCATATTTCTGATATCATCGATTTGGTGTATCTTGTAGTTGACTTCAACAAGGAGTTCGTGCGCGAGTTTTCTTATTCTATCCTTATCTCCATTTAACATTCGGTCATAGTTATATCTGTACTTGTATTGAGGAAATACTGAGGGAAATGTAGCTGAAAAGTTTCAATGAAAGCATCACACTATATGCTGCATATCAGATCAGTCCAAGGGAACCTGGTGGGAACATTCCGTTTGGGAGGGAGCATTCCGTTTTAAATGGTCTCCGTTCAGGTTCCGAAATATTATGATGTTGATTAAGGAAAGGTTATTAACGCGATTTATTTATCATACTCAATATCAAATGTGGATTGTCGGGATGTCTTAATATTAGGCTTTGTCTGCCTACTCTGTTACATGCGGGTTGCTATTTGATGATATATACGTAATTTATCCTGTCGGGTCTATGGACTTGTGGCATCGCAGAGGCACAAGTATGTATATGAACGGAAATAAAATTATCTAATATTTCCATTTCCTCGCTCTGATCACCAGGCAAAGCGTTGAGTTCAACTACATCCAATGCCGCTAAAAGTCTATGTAAGAAACGAAAGTATTTTAAAGGGAACGGAGTGTCTTAACACTTGATACCCAGGTTTCCTCTGACTGCCCTGCTAAAGCGGTTTTTTAATCACTTTTGGTTCTAAAACATATGGTACAGATAAAATAAATATGTTCATACCGATAAATAGGAATATTATTGAAAGTAACATTATAAAATTCCTTTCAGCTATAGTTGAACAAATCTTTACAATAGTAAATATAGAGAGTGCTATTAGAAAAACTAATTATATATTTATTGTTTTTAATTAAACATTAAAATCAGTTGTATTACACGATAAATACTTTTAGAAATCGTATAAATATTGAAACCTGTATTAGTGTAGGCACACGCACAATTTTTTTTATAGCGCTGTTTCCCTAGCGGGGTAGGCAGGAAGTCTGGAGGGTGAAACGCAACGGAGTCGGCATACCTCTTTCGCCGCGTCCTGTCTTCATTCTCTCGAGCTTTTTAACTTGAACTTCATCCATTATCGTAGATACTATGTTTTCGAAAGTCAACCGAGTCCGCCCCCTCATTCTGTTACCACTTTTTTTCTTCTTAAATCTTTTTTGCTATTTTTTCTTCTTCACTCATTCGTTCGACTTGTTCAAGCCACCTGAGCACGTTCTTCTTCATTCTCACTGTGACATCCACGCTAGTACCTGCCATTCTGTGTATCTCTTCATTGGGTATGCGATCAGCTAAACTGACTCCGCTCGAACGAAAGATCGTATCTCCACATTATTTATCATTCTTACATTCTTCTGTAATACCCACGTTCCGCTGCTGTTATTTACACACTCTTCTTTCAGAGTGGTAACCAATGCGTGTAACTCGCTTTCTGATGACGGTGTGAGAAATGCATCTTCATCATCTTTGTACAGCATGTGTCTCCCCTGTCATTTTCTTTCACTCCTTACTCTTAGCTAGGAAAGCTATCCAAACACAAACTAATTAGCCAAGCTGTTTCTAAAGCCAACAACAATCACTAATTGTACCGCTACTTGATAATATTTGTACAAACTCTGTACCAAGAGTCATATTATTACTTCGGTAACAATAAAATTAGAAAACAACATAAAATTGCTTATATTCCGATGATAACTAGTCTTAGAGTAAAATAATAGCAAAACTTCAATACTTACAATAAAATAAGCAATTTATTATTTGGGAAATTGTGCAATGTTATTAAAAATGAATTTAATGCTGTGATTACTTCTAAACGCGGCGTTGAGTTCCGCCACTCAACACGCTGTGCCTCGAAATTCGGCGGAAAGTGGGGAACGGAAGTGGAACGGAGTGTCTTTACACTAGGTTCCCAAGTTCCCTCTGCCTACCCTGCCATGTGCGGGATACAGCGTGAGTGATAACTTCTAAAACAGTAAATTTGAGGAGTTTCTTGTCATTTGATGATTGGGCGACTGTGGGAATTCATAGCAAGTAACCACAGTCAATCATTTATTAATTATGCCAGGAACTATTTAAAATTTATTTAAAAAGTATGTTCCATGGCAAAATATTTACATATTAAAATTAAACGTTTGTGTGTTAAAGGTTATTACCAAATTAATGTTTTTATAAAAGATGACACCCCTTGGGATGAAATGTTCCGGGCTATTTTAAAGGTTCATCATTGTTACACAAATGTCAGACTGTAAATTTGAGATAAAAAAAAATATTTACTTAAATCTCCCGCTGTCGTGGCGCGGCGGCACAAGCGTTTGACTGTAACCGATAGGTTGTGGGTTCGTTCCCCACGCATTTAAATATTTAATGTTTTCATTTCTTCGCTCTGGTACAAGGTAAATCGCGGCGTTGAGTTCCGCCACTCAACTACGCAATGCCTCAAATTCGGCAGAAAGTGGGGAACGGAAGTGGAACGGAGTGTCTTATCACTAGGTTCCCAAGTTCCCTCTGCCTACCTTGCCATGTGCGGGATACAGCGTGAAGCTGAGTGTGAGTGAGTGAGTGTCTCCCGCTGCGTTTCGCAGTAGCTTTCGTAACTTTAATTTTCGCAATAAGTTTAGTGAACCGGTGGTAACTTTTTTGACGTTTAACAAATAAAGTGATTCGATTTCTAGTTTTATGCTATAATTACTTAGCTCCGGCCCTGGTTCTGACTTTTAATTTTGAGAAAATATATTTGAGGTCGTTTTAGACCTCAAAATGCACTGAATCCGGCCGGCATTAGTCATGGAAATGAATTTATTTCGATAAATGTCCATGTCAATGTTGTATTTATCTATTACTTTTTTATTTTATTAATACTAACTTATTTATTTTTTTATTTGTTGTTATAGTATTGAGCAAAAAAGTTTGGGGTATTGTTAAATAAAATACAAACAATTCGTTCATCCAAATTTATTCTCTTACTCTTATCTCCGAGATACTCTCTCTTACTCTTATCTCCGAGATACTCTCTCTTACTCTTATTTCAAAAACAGTGCCTAAATAAGATCACGCATTAACTCTAAAAAAAGAACACGTAGTTATAAATGTATAAAAGCACTATTGCAAATGTAAATTATTTTATGTAAAAAGATATAAATGAAACGAACCCAAACAAAACAGTAATTATGGTTGCAATATACAAAAAAATAGTAAAATTGAAAATCAATCCTGAAACCATGACATTTTCATATCTCAATAAAAATATATGTAATAGGACGACTATATGGACAATCTCTCTCATTCGTACCTTTTCTTTTCGATTTTGGTCGCGTTGATTGCGCGCATAAAATTTAAGCCCTCGAGAATAGTATTTTGCCGCCAGTGGGACTCGAACGTGGATACGACCTTCCGATTGCTATAATAACAAACATATTGCGTTAATTTTTTTTTTTTGGGTCATTATACTCATGGCAGAGTGGTGGTCGCCACGGGTTGGTCAACAGCGGTTCCAGTGGCTCGGTTCACCAGTGACTGCCACTCATCTCTCACTGCCACCTTCCTCATACATTCGTGGAAGGAGTTGTCTGTAGCCACGGAGACCTGCCGCGCGCTCGTGCCCCTATTACTTTGCTCTGTATCACCAGATGCTCGATGGATTCCTCTGCGAGATACGTGCCCAAAAGAGGTAAGTATACGGCCTTGAACAATGGAAGATAGACGCTGTTTCACGTTTCAGTTCTTGGAGTATGGACACAGTCGTTCTGTGCTCAGTCCACAACACTCCGAGCATTCTCCTCTATCATCAAATTTCGTGAGTGGCTACCCTCTTTCTTTCACTTTCTCGCAAGGTCCTGTCTTCGGCGCGTAAAGGAACTCGGTGAACACAAGCGCACGCACCAGCCGTGTTATCGTCGCCTTTGTTATGACACGGCTTTTCCAAACTTTTTTCAGTTTGTTTCACCTACAAATTGTCATGCGCCTCTTAATCTCGTCATCGCATCCACTGAAAACTTCATTTACCGTAGTAATGTAAATAAAAGACTTGTACAAATTTGTGTTACGTACCGTTGCCAGAAACATTTTTACCAGTAAATTATTTTGAGAATTGATTATTAGTCCGATAACTGTACGAATAATTTCTAATTAGTCGTCCGGGTATTTTTGTTTTGGTTAGGTTAGGTTAGGAACAGTTTTTATTATTGGGAGAACTTTATACATTTCTTTTTTTTTTTTTTGGTTAGGTTAGGAACAGTTTTATATTATTGGGAGAGCTTTATACATTTCTTTTTTTTTTTTTTTGGTTAGGTTAGGTTAGGAACAGTTTTTATTATTAGGAGAGCTTTATACATTTCTTATTTTTTTTTTTGGTTAGGTTAGATTAGGAACAGTTTTATATTATTTAAGGCCGGAAGCGCACGTGTAGCTTCTCTGGTGTTAGACGGGGCCGTGGGCGACGGTAATTACTGACCATCAAGGGACCCATATGCTTGTTTAACTTGTCTTTTCCATGGAAAAAAAACATCAATACGCATTTACGCATTGGTTAATGTTGACTGTTTTATCATATAATTAGACAAATATGGAGAATGAATCTGATAAACAGTGCAGTAAAAGGTTAAAATATTTTTTTGGTGATTCAGAATTAAACAATGAGAGTGTTGGGAAAATTGTCAGCAATCTAAATCTCTGCCTCTTTTGCAACCTGATGAATATGACAGAATCATATTATAGTGTGATTTTTTTAGTTCAACGAAAAAAAATTACAACGAGTTAAAAACTTCTTATATCTAAAAGTTAAATACTCATGAATCTCGGATATATAAGAATCCAAATACTAACAGAAACAAAATACTTTATTAAAGAACGCTCATGCCAACAATGTTTTAGCTTCGTCTCGCTCATTGCACTAAAAGGATAATAATATAGAAGAAACTGTACAATATTGGGCATTCAAAGACTTTCAAGCTCTCAAAATACTAATAACATACACAAAATCCATTAAACACACGTATATAACTACAATAACGCGCAAAGACTTAGCACGTTCTCCAGTATCGATGGTAGCTGGCACTAAAGTCAACTTAACCGCCCACGCTCCACACCGCTTGAGGTCGAAATCGGCCTTAACCCGCACCTTATTCAATAATGTTGTGTTCAGTGCGTTTGAGGCTTATTTTGACTTTAAATATTTTTTTTATATTATTGAGTCAATGCTTTGCATACATAAAGATAACTATTATATTTATATTATACGAATATTTGATTTGCCATACGGCATACCGTTGAGTGTAAACAGCCACTACATGAGAGAGAAAACACGAGTTTACCCCAAAGTCTACCATGAGGCTGAATCGACCTCAAGTTACAATAAACGTTAACATCCGATTGGATGTCAAGGTAGGGTGACATGCCAGCTCCTACTTGCAAGCAATCGGAGTGATCCATGTAAAGAGACTTTAGGGCCTGCAACCCGGGTCCGCTTGCATTATATATGGTCAGTATCTCCATAATCTCCCATATCTCATAACCATAATAAAAAAAATACATTGGTATCGTTTAAATAAAGTTAATTTATTAATGTAGAAGTAGATGGACTATTAAAATCGTACATCAGGTGTTTTTATCTTTAAAAAATAATTAAGGCAATAGAATAGTTAATGATAAAAAAAAAACAATAATTCCCTAATTTCTTGGAATTGGATTCTTTAATATATTTAGGGACTTCTATGAGATAAAGTGTTTAGTCACTACGTTCTCCACAAGTGCTGTTTACAGCCTTCTCTTGTTAATAACTTTAATCATATCAACAAGATGTGCTATCTCAATTGCTTTGTTAGCTATTTGTTCATAACCATTTATGTGTTCCACTGGTCTCCAAGTATTGTAGAACCTCTTTACAGTTGTACTTATGTCCGTCATTATACCCTGCTTATCAGTTATATCTCCAAAGAAATAACCTACTTCAAACGAGGAGTAGTTCGTGTAATAAGATTTTATTAGTTCAGCTCTTTTAACTTTCAAGTCACTGTCTCTAACAGTTTCGTACATTAGACGGAATAGTTTCATTTTCATGCTGCTGTCCTCATCTGGCTTCATTTTGTCCTGATCTTGCTTCATTTTAGGTTCTTGCGGCTTCTTTTTGTCCTCATTTGGTGTCACTTTGTCCCCAGGTTCGGCTTCTGATCGTAATAGAGATATGCCAACTCGTCGTCCTGGAGCGTAGTTCAATAATTTTAATTTTGTGTTCCATGACAGCTCATTGATGATTTTATCTGAAGCTTTTGTGCAATAACCGTATGTGATACCTGCAATACGATAATTTACATATGATTAACATTAATAATTTACGTATGATTAACATTAAATTGTAAATAAATTTAATTTATTTTAATAAATTAAATTTATTTAATACTAATCTTAAGAAATATTTTGATCAGGATGATTTGATCTTCATAATGACGTAATATAAAAAACAATCAGCCTTATGTCGCCTTTTCTAAACTAAAAAAAATGTGAATCTTGCAGCACGCAGTGGTGTATGTGTCACGTTTTTGATAAAAGACTCGTTGATTCACTTCAAGAACTATTTATAATTTTCTGTTTCCATTTAATACAGAATTTTTAATACCTACTAAAGAGTACATTTAATAAGCAATCTTTGAACAGAATTAACACAGAATTAGTGACAAGATAAAAATATTCAAAAGGAAATTGAATGGCGTAACACAACACTGCGATACGTAATTTATTCCCGAGTATATCACGTGTAGGTGGTTTACATTTTATTGTACCTATATTTTTGTTATTTCTTGAATATAAAAAAAAAACAATCTCTTTTATTGCATCAAATATTTTATTAATTACTTTTAAAAAACAACGTACAATATGTATTTTATTATAACCATATAAAATATTATAATATTACTGAAGATACACTTCTGACCTATTTCATTCCAAAATTACTGGAATTACCAATAATAATTAATCTCCCATCCATAATCTATAGGCCACCACTTGGTTGTTTTTTTCCTTGAAGACATCATGTGATTACTAATATACCTGTTAATTTTGAAAGTCCTTGTCTTTTTCTCCTTTTTCTTGGTGTGAGCCTCTAAATATTCCGAGGGTATATCAGGTCCAAATACTGTTGTTTCCGTTTTGAAATTTTCCGTGAACCCCGACTTTAAGTCACCTGCAACATCATATTTCCTTTCAATCTCATGAAGCATGTTAGACATGTGATTGATTTCCCAAAAATGGTGCTCGATTTCCTCCAAATACAGAACCATCTCCAGAAGATATAACTTTGGTCTCATGAACACGCTAACGTTGTATTTATCAATCATTCGCCGGTATTTTTCTTGAATGTCGTAAGTCAGGTAGCCAATCTCGAATGGAGCGCAATCAGAATTCAACTTTTGTATGGTCATCAGAAGAGCAGTTCTTCTGTCTGTGTCCTTGATGATATCGGATGTTAGGTTCAAAATTTTCTTCGCTGATTCTATATCTTGCTCTTTCATCCTGTGTTTCAATCTGTAGCTGGTGTTTGCTGCTGGAACTTTAGTTTAGGCATCCTAAATTATGTTGAATGTTTCTTTCGTATTTATAATTGGTATTTTTATTTGTTATATTTTTAATATTATATTGACTATTGTGATTATTTTGATTTCAATGATGTTGACGGACGGACACTGTATCCCGCATCCGGTGAGGTACATAGAGATAATTTCGTAACCTTATTTCATTCGAGCCCATTAAATAACTTTTGATTTAAAGCAAAACCTTTAATTGGATGGGAGATGTCGCCACACACCCAATTAAAGCCTTTAGAAAGTTCAAAGCAATTTTATAGATACATGATTATTGATATAGAATTGGGCAGAAACTGCCGGCTCATGAGCCATGCCATGAGTATAGATCGCCTAAGATCCTTCACTAAGTACAAAGTGGTTAAGATTAACATATCCATAAAAAATGGTACTCCACATGAAATTAATATAATCTAGGCAGTGAAAAAAATAAAGATTTACTTGCTTTCATTTTCAACTTCTCACTGTATCCCGTACATGGGTAGGTAGAGTAGGCAGAGGGAATTTAGGAGCCTAGTGTTAAAACACTCTCCATTTCCCTGTAATGGAGGTATTGCGTGTTGATTGGCGGATCTCAACGCCGCGCTATGCCCTATTTGATTTCAGAGTACAACTAGCATAAGATTCAAAGAAATCAACACTTACATGTTAATAAGAGAAAAATTGTTATTTTTACGTTAATTATTATCGTTTTCATAGTTTTTTTTTATCTTCAAATATAACAAGAACTAATATCGTTGTAATATTTTTTTATGATCCTTTTTAGTAATTAATTAAGTAAAATTAATGCAGTTTTCTATTTCCATTATCAAAAAATATAGTCGAATAATAGTGATGTTCAACAATTTTACTTTAAGTTTTTGACGTCGTGTATTTGAACCCGCTACACGCTAACAATTCATTAAGATACTAAATTGATTTCTTAATGGACAGAGAATTGAAGAAGCAGGTTCGAGTCCCGAAACGTAACGTGTTAAAAGAGTTTATTAAAGATTAAAGAAAAATAATTTTTCGTGTTGAAATTAAAATACATACGTTAATCGATCCTCTTGGGTTCAAATATACAAGATGGATTTGATCCTCTGTACTGTTATATATGAGCTGTACCTATACTGTACCTTATTGTAGATTTTTTTTAAATTGTTATGTAGATTTTTTTATAGTAATGAAAGGTAAACATTTAAATCATCTTCTCGCTCTGGTTAACACGCGGCGTTGAGTTCCGTCACTCAGCATGCAGTGTCCGGAAAATAAGTGGAAGAGTACTGTAAGGCCTGTTGAGGCGCAGGGGCAGAAGGACGTTGTCGGATCCCCAGTTGAGAACAATTTACTTACTTCGCTTAACGCTGTATCCGGCACCTGGCTAGTAGTAATATAACCGTAACTTAACGCCGTTCAGTTGTGTAGAGGACTTTTAAGTATACAAAACCTGTTATAATATATAATTTGTATATGTAATTTTAGTATGAACAAGAAACAAGGAAGACTGGAAATTTGGTTGATTCAATTGAATTTTACATACGCAAATGTTTACTTTTAATTTTTATAATATGTAAGTATATTAATATAATTTTTAGCTCATATAGAAAACTAGTAATGCCTATACCTACTCCGTTTTCCTAATTTTAAGGTAGTTGGCGGAAACTCAACGCCGCACTGCTGTTACCAAAAAAGTGTTTTTTTTTTTTTCACAGTTTCTCTACGAGTATGAGATGCAAGCCAGTCGTGACGGACGAGCGTGTGACTGTAAACGCCTACAGATCGTAGGTTCAACTCCCAATTGCGGAAATTTTGTTTAGTATTTTTATTTCCTCTGGTAGCTGGGAAAAGCGCGACGTTGAGTTCCGCCCTACACGTAAACATATTCACTCACCTGCACATGGCAGGGTAGACCGAGGGAACTTGGGAACCTAGTGTTAAGACACTCCGTTCCGTTCCGTTTCCGCCGAAATTGAGACGTTGCATGTTCAGTGGCAGAGCTCTAACGACAGAAGCGAAGAAACGAAAATATTAAATATAAAATTTGAAAATATCATATATTTCATTACTTTCAATGTGTATGGAACCCACAACCTGTCATTTGCAGTCACACGCTTGTGCCGCTGTGCCACGACAGGCCTCAAAAAAATGTTTATTTTTTTTTTCTTAAAAATACTAAATGGCTTCCGAGGTACTTGATAGGTACTTGAACTGACTGTGGGACTATTTGTGTGTCTGTTTGACTGTTTATAAGTATGACTGGTTGTCAGTATGACTGGATGTCAGTATGACTATTTGTCAGTATGTCTGGTTGTCAGTATGACTGGTTGTCAGTATGACTGTTTATCAGTATGACTGTTTAACTGATTGTTTGTCAGTATGACTGTCTATATGTCTGTTTGACTGTTTGTTTGTCAGTCTATTAAGATGGTTTTAAAATATCATTTTTACTTTTTAGCTATAATACGACCAACGATGTTGGCAGACCCTGAACCATACGAACTTCCGAACGAGCATTGGGCCACTGAATTATTACAGGACCATCTTATAAACATGACAGCTGAATTACTTGCAGGTTATATATTCTTTTTTGTCTTTACGTTGTATTTCGCATATGGCAGGGCAGAGGGAACCTTGTGATAAGAGATAAGGGAACCTTCGTTTCACTTTATTTTTAAATGTTGAATTACAAAACTTCTTCTTCTTCCAAGTGGGAATAAGACTTACAATGAACGCTCTAACAGTCGCATTCGTGCGCCACTGTAATGTAACGGAGAAAAATATACGTATATCTTACAAATTAGTTGAGGCCAGCTAAGGCCTGTCTGAGGCCTGAATTAGTATGGGTTGTGGGTTCAAATTAATTCCATTAGGTCCAATAAAATAAATTCCTCAATGTGGTACCAAAACAAAGCGCGAAGTTCTGTGCCATTCAGCACGCAAAGTGTCTCTATGGGAACGGGAAACATGCCATATGCGGAACATACACACACATATGTGTATATATATATATATATATATATATATATATATTTCCTAGATGTTACATATAAATTGAAATATGCTGAGAAGATCAAAGACGAGCACAGTCACAGTATAACGTATGAGCTAGGTTTTATAGCTGCAGGTATTCAAGAGCGATTCCTAAGAATGTTGAAATCGTATAGAAAATACGCCAATACAAAAGATTTTGAGAGAGAAAAGTATTCAGTGATGGAGTTGCTGAACGCATTCCATATTATGCGTAAGTGTTTTAGCTAGTGGCGGCTTCGCCCGCTTGAATTACCCTATTAGATTTACTTATCTCAATTACTCTCTTGTTCTAATAACATTATCACTTTTAACACAATATTTATACATTGGAAACTGAAATTTCAGATAAATGAATACTAATTTTGATGTAATTTTGTCAAACTTTATATTTTTTTATTGGCATTACTTTTTGAATTTCAAATTAATTAAAACAAACACTAAATGTGCCACTTTCATTCTCCACTTTCCGCCGAATTTGAGGCATTGCGTGTCGAGTGGCGGAACTCAACGCCGCGCTTTGCCTTATTACCAGAGTGAAGAAATGAAACATTGAATATTTAAATTGAAACTATTAAATATTTCTTTTTCTCGACTGGGTATCGAACCCACAACCTGTCGGTTACAATCACTCGCTTATGCCGCTGCGCTACGACAGGCCTCATAAAAAAAATTGTTCTTATATAATAGTGACAGTTGCAATCGGTTTAGCTGTTCTTGAGATAAACGCGTACAAAAGAACAGAAAAACAGTCAAAAAATCACTATTTCGTCCCCTACTACATAAATAAACACCCTATATAAGATGTTATTTAATATATCTTCCATGAACAGACAGTGATCGGTTACAGATATATTATAGGTATAGATTCGAATTTGACCCTGGGTGCTTTAGGTAATTTTCCTGTCGCATTCAACTTCACGCTGTATCACGCATGTAGCGTGATAGACAGACGGTACCTAGTGTGTGCCTTCCCCGCCGTGTGCGGGATACAGCGTGAAGGCGTTACATGCGTAATTTACCAACTTTTCAGAAGGAGATTACGACGAGATTCGTCTTGAGAAATCAATATTTTACAACATCGTGAGGAAACACGAGAGCATGCCGTCGACAAAGTTCGACGCGTTTTCTTTCAAAAACAACGGCCGAGCGACGAGAGTTGTTAAATGGCGGTCGAATTTGTAATTTTTTTAGGTACAGTAGATTATCCGGCCCTCAGTTATACGGATTCGCGATTATCCGGACTATAGATAAATTTCATTAAATGTACAAGGCGTATTTATGCAAGCGTTTTTTTTTTATTAAGCGTGTAACGATACATACTTATCGGCTCAAAACCCGATTTTATTCATGTTTCCGATTATCCGGATTTTCGATTAACCGAATGCCTAAAAACAACAATTAATCCGGTTAATGGAGTTTCTACTGTATATACATAATTAAATTTAACTTTTTTTGTAATTTGTGACCTTGGAAGTTCGGGAACCTGAGATTTTATAAAAAAAATGTATTTATACTTAAGGAACGTACTCTAAAGGACGCGAGTTCAAATTTTGTTTAAAAAACTAATAAATGAAGCTTTTTTTTTACATTTTTCAGTTTACTCAGCTTCACGCTGTATCCCGCACATGTCAGGGTAGACAGAGGGAACTTGGGAACCTAGTGTTGAGACACTCCATTCCACTTCCATTCCCCATTTTCCGCCGAATATGAGGCATTGCGTGTTGAGTGGCGGAACTCAACGCCGCGTTTGCCTTTTTACCAGAGCGAAGAAATGAAAACATTAAATATTTCACTTCTTCGTGCAGGAATCGAACCCACAACCTGTCGGTTTTCAGACACACCCTTGTGCCCTTTAGCCCCTTTTTTTTCTATTTTTTAAGTTTTAAGCCAGTGTTAGAGAAAGAGAGATAATATTTATTTAAAAAACGTATAAAAATTTTATTATAGCGGGATTGGAACCCACACCTCTTGGAAACTGCCCAACGTCCAACTTGGAAGTGAATATGTATTTTTCCTTATGACGTGTTGTTTTTTTAAATAAAATTTTTACAAGCAAATTGTGTTTTTTTTTATTAATAATAATTAAAATAGATCCAACCTAGTGTTAAGACACTCCGTTCTTTGCAAACCGGCCCAATATTCTGGACATTGCGTGTTGAGTGGCGGAGTTAAACCCCGAACTATATTGCCGTCTGGACGAAACGAAATATTTTTTGATATTTTCATTTTTTTTTGCCCTTTGATCTAGGGGAAGCGTGACTTTTAATTCTTACACTCTAAACGCAATGTCTGAAAATTCAACGGAAAGTGAGGGAAAAGAACGGAGTGAGTTCCCAAGGTTCCCGAGTCCCCTCTGCCTTCCCCGCCATGTGCGGGATACAGCGTGAACACGAGATTATGAGTATCGTCTTGAAAACATAGTAAGGAAAGCATATATACCATACACACAAACTTTCATATTTAATTTAAGTATGATTTGAACACGCATGTGACAATAAAATAATGATATAGCTTAAGTCCCAGCTTCACGCTGTATCCCGCACACGGCAGGACAGGCAGAGGGAACTTGGGAACTTAGTGTGAAGATACTCCGTTCGACTTCCGTTCCCCACTTTCCACCGAATCAGAGGCATTGCGTTGAGTGACGGACCTCAACGCCGCGCTTTGCCCTGTAACCAGAGGGAAGAAATGAAAACATTAAAAATTGAAATTGAAAATATAAATTCATTTCCTCGAGTGGACATCGAACCCACAAAGTATCGTTTACAGTCACATAAATAAAATCTTTATACAAATCGCAGCGTTGAGTTCCGCCAGTCAATAAGCTATGTTTCCTAAATTGGACGGTGTGTGAGACAAAAGTGCCGGAACGCATAAGGTTCCCAGGTTCCCTTCGTCTACCTGACCGTGAAGCTAAAAAGAATTTACATCACTGATAAAAATCAATAAAAAAATTTTAAAACAACATAATTAAAATTAATTGTAATTAATTTAATTAATAATTAATTGCCAATAAAATTGTTTATAGTTTATAAGTTTACTATGGAAATGGTGTTTTATTCATTATGCGGTATGTCATTTTTTTGAAATAGATTTTCTCAGCTTCACGCTTGAGAGGCAGAGGGAACTTGGGAACCTAATGTTAAGACTCCGTTCCGTTCTCCACATTCCGTTGAATTTGCGTAGGCATTGCGTATTACTGGCGGAACTCAACGCCGCGCTTTGCCTCGTGCTTAGAGCGGGACAATGAAAATATTGAAAAAAATGATTTTCTATCTTTTGCCCTTGAGCGACGACAGACCTACAGACTTACCTCTGACTTATCTCTTTGATATTCTCGATTGTTACACATTTTAAATGAAATACTTTTAACCTTTACTTACATCATCTGGACACGTCTCTACTACTGTGCGGTTTGGTAGGAATTTCCTTCCACGCGTCACACATCTCTGGAACGACGTACCCGCGGCAGTATTTCCAGGTCGATACGACATGAGTACCTTCAAAAAAGCGTGTTTACCTACCCTCACCTGGAGCTCCCCTGGTGTTACACGGGGCCGTGGGCGACGGTGATCACTCACCATCAGGTGACCCGTACGCGAGTTTGCCTTGTCTTTTCCATAAAAAAAAATCCGAATTAATCGCGTATATTGAATGGTCAACATTTTTTTGGAAACCCGACGTTTCGAACACTTCACTGTAGTCCGTGGTCACGGGTAGACTGAGGTGGCGTTTGTCTGTCAGTTGATATAATTATTATATCAACATACCGCTGCTGTTTTAACACTAGGTTCCCATGTTTCCTCTGTCTACGTTGCTATATTTTTTTTTCTTTTCAGTTTTCTACTTCATAATCTCCGACACAAGAGGTTTTGTTCCCGATATGACACCATTCCTAAGAGAAATGACGTTGGATTTGTACGTATCGTTCGGTAACGACACGGAAGGTAAGCTAGCGGGGTTTTTTTTATTATCTGTATCCCCTAGGCAGTGGGAACCTGGGAACTTAAATTACCTTAACTTTCTTATAGTTCATAATTGTTAAGTGTAGTGAGATTTTTTCGAAACCGCATTTTTTATTTACCGTCCAAACACTTGTCACACAACACTTCACGCTGTATCCCGCATATGGCAGGATAGGCAAAGCGAACTTGGGGATCTATAATTAACATAACATAACACATTCCATTCTGGTTTCCACTTTCCACGGAATTTCAGATATTTCGGAACTCAACGCCGCGCTTTGTCTTGCACCAGAGCGAAGAAATGAAAAATTATTTTAGAATATTGAATATTTTATTACCTCGAATGGGGATCGAACCCACAACCAGTAGCTTACAGACACGTACTCGCTTTTGCCCCTACGTCACGACAGATCTCGAATGGAACTATGAACATATGCTGCTGTTATGCTTTAAATCTTCTTGCCGGAGGAGCCCTCAGTCGAGATAGATTCTTTTGAACAAATTCGTTGCGACTAAATCCGAAATCGGCCTCATATAGACTTCACTCCTATGTATGAGATATTTGTGAGGCCGAAAAGACCCCAACTGCACCAACTGAAAGTTCTCCAAAGTAGATATCGCAGTAAGTGTTAATCTACCTCAGCTCAGGTAGATTAACAATTTTACTGAGACTTAGATCAACACTAACCAAACCATGATTTTCTGTAATTATTCAGATTATAAGCCAACGAGCGTAGAAAGTATAATGAATGAGACCAGAAGGCAGTTCTTCTACAATTGGTTTTATTACAGCCATTATGGAGGCTGGCGTGATAAATTGATGGCCTGTTACATGACCACCGTGACTTACAGAGCTGCGTAAGTCTATGTTCCTTTTTTCCGGGTCCCGCTGTACAGGTTTGGGTGGAACTTGGGAACCTAGGGTTAAGATAATCTATTCTCAATTTTGGTGAACAGTTTACGAGGAATTAGAGATGTTGAGTGGTGGAAGGCGATGTGTCGCTTTTTCTTTGTGGGCATAGAGAAGAAATGCAAATATTAAATATTTCATTTTATCGAGTGGGAGATCTCAGCTTCCCGCTGTATCCCGGACGAGGCAGGGTAGCTAGAGGGAACCCGGAAACTTAGTGTTAAGACACTTCGTTCCACTTCTGTTCCACACTTTCCGCTGAATTTGAGGCATTGCGTGTTCAGTGGCGGAACTCAACACCGTGCTTTGCCTTATTACCAGAACGAAGAAACGAAACATTAAATATTTAAATTGAAAATATTAAATATTTAATTTCTTCGACTGGGGATCGAACCCAGAACCTGTCGGTTACAGTCACACGCTAGTGCCGCTGCACCACGACAGGCTTCTATGATCTTATACTCGTATGTATAATTTAGTCGAGCTAGAGTTAGAGCTTTTGTAAAGTATAGCAATTTTTTTTTCCTGCATCACGCTGCACACGGCAGAGTTGGCAGAGGAAACCTAAGAACCTAGTGTTGAAACGTTCCGTTCCCATTAAGGCACTTCCGTTCCCTACTTGGTACTGGTCCCATATAACCCTGTGCTTTAAAGACTAAGAATCGATTGCATCCACCATAACGTATGAAAAACATTCTTTGTTACATTTCTTTTGCATTGGTGATTGCCAATTGAAGTATCGGAATGAAGCTCTCAGCTCGAGAAATCAGCGAAACATCAAGAGAAACAGTGGCTTTTTTCTAGGGGACATTAGGTTCCCTATGAATACTCTGCTACAAGCGTATCCCGTGCTAATAAAGCTAAATAAACAACAGTATTTCCTGAGAATAACGCGTACAAACAAATCAACTTAACAATTCAACTTTCAGATTATGGGATCTCTACAGATATTTCGAAGTACGCACTCTCTACGTCAACACAGTGGAATACGAAATGGGGTACATCACCCACGAGATCGTCTATCGCTACCAGCTGATCCTAGAACTGTACCATATGGTTGAAAAAAAGTTTTTCTTGAAGGAAACAGCTAATTACTCTCCAACAAATTATATGTTTTATATTTATACTAATATTTTAGTTCACAGCAAAGCCATTATGCATTTGTGCAACATGATGCACGAAATAGAAAAGAAATATTTAAATCAGAAAAAGGGGGTTTTCGATGATTATGGGACTGTTTCGGGTAGTGAGTATATTTTTATTTGGGGTTACATAAATGAAAAGGTATAGAGGGGAACCCTTAGGACCCTTTCGAGTTTCAGTTCAAGCTGGAATTAATGTTATTCAGGTTCACGGTTTCTTGGAAGAAAGATATAATTGAGATTTGTCGTGGCGCAAGGGCACGAGTGTGTGACTGTACACGCGACTGGTTTTGGGGACGATTCCCTTGAGGAAATTATATACATATTTAATATTTTCAAAGAACAAATACATATTTAATAGTTTCAAACGAAAAAATTAAAACATTAGTTACCTAAACTAATGTTTTAATTTTTTCGCTTTGGTAACAAAACAAAGCGCGGAGTTGAGTTCCGTCACTCCACACACAATGCCTCGATCTCGGTGCAAAGTAGGGAGCGGAACGTAGTGTCCTAACATAAAGTTCCCAAGTTTCCTTGCTTCTATGTCATTGTAAATAAAATATATACACTTATTTATATAGTTTTTGCTAATTATGAAATTTATCGTGGACTTTTGTGTGTACTCCAATTGTATAAACCGATAATACTAGAAAATTACAATTACAAACTTATATGTATTTCATATGAATTTCTTCAAAACTTATATTTTTAATACTTAAGGAGATTTAATTCATTTCTTCGCTCTAGAAAAAGGGCAAAGTGTGGTGTTGAGCTCTGCCACTCTGCGCCAAAAATATGCCTCAAATTCAACATAAAAGTGGTGAACACAATGTCCTATTGAATGCAGCTTTATAATATCTGTTCAGATTAGCTATAGATAGAGACAACTACAGATATTAATAACGTCTTCCACAGAAAAGCAAAACAAAACAATAATGGACATTGAAGATGAATTAAAAATGTATCTGGAGAGACAAAGGAAAGAGGCCAAGAAGAAGGCAAAAGAACAGAAGAAATACTACAAGGATATGCAGAAGTACGGATTTATCACGACTAAGAAGTGGAGGAAACCTAAGAAAGGGTTAGTATAACTTTATTCCAACTTTTTCACACGTACCTGGATGTGTTTTCCAGAGAATCGTGGCCAAAATTGGTGTATATATTTTATTGAAAATTGCAGACACACAGGCAGAGGGATCCTGGGGACTGACTGTTGAGATACCAAGTTACCCATAAGACATTGTTGTTCCTTCTACCGTCGATTTTTAAAGGAAAATGCGTGATGATGAGAGGCAAAACAAAACATTGTGCTTTTCTAATTCTAAATACTACAATATGATACAATTGAAGAATTTCTTAATTTTTCGACTTGGATTGTAAAAACATATACCTTAGATATCCATAAATCGAGCAGACCAGATGAATGAATTCTCTTGTAAAGCTCCGCGCTCATGTGCTCTTGACACCAGTACTAATAAGTCTTTTATAGTATTCTTAAACATTTAGCGTTGTCCCAGATGAAATAAATAGCCAGCTCTTGCTTTATCTGGGGATCACCGATTGATCAATGGACCCTCAACCAGAAATCTTCCAGATCTTTCCTTACCTAATCCACCGCTGGGCTGTGGCTACTGAAAGCAAGGAACATGGCCTGGCAGTTAGTTTGAATATGGAGAAGGCCTTCTTTCGCATGTAAGACGGGCTCTCCTAGCTAATTTTCCATCTTACGGATTTGTGTAACTGGATCGCCAGCTTTCTCACTTGGCGCAGCATCAAGACCTCTGTACCTAATACATCTTCGTGAACGCTGGTACCCATGGCTGGACATGTCAGACAGCTGAACCACATACATTGCTATTTCATTTTCTCGAGTGGGATCGAACCCACTACTACTACACACACTACATTAACGACATTCATAAGCCCATCAGACGCCACTTTGTAATTATAAAAAAATACCAGTTATATTTTTCTTTACAGTCCTTTCCCTCTTGTATACGGATGGTCTCTGGAAAACTGGTAAAAAAATCAATAAAATACATATATATCTTAGTTTTATTCTTATTCCTTTGATAATAAACTACTATATTAAGGGTAAGCGTATGTTAAGCGTATATTATGTGTTACGGAATTGTTACGGAAGTTAACGCCGCGATTAGCATTGATATTCTTGAGTTACAAATTGAGTATAACAAAAAAAAAAATAATTTAGTGTAATCATCGAGTGTGTGTTATTACATAATTTATTGTACTGGTAGGCGGAGGGAACTTGGGAACCTAGTGTTAAGACATTTCGTTCCCCACTATCCACCGAATTTGATGGTAATTTGTGGCGGAACTTAACGCATATTTTTAACATAATATATTGTGACACTAAACTAAGTGTCTTGTGAAAACTTTGACATTTTTTTTAGTACACCGCTCAATAAACGCATAACTTTTGTTTATCACCTTACCCTACAATCACAATACATTCCGCAAATGGGTTTGTGACTTGGGAACCTAGTGTTAAGACACTCCGTTCCACTTCCGATCCCCACTTTTCGTCAAATTTGAGGCATTGCGCGTTCAGTGGCGGAACTCAACGCCGCGCTTTCCATTGTTACCAGAGTGAAGAAATGAAGATATATATTTAAATTAAAAATACTAAAACTTTTTTTTTCTCGAGTGGGGATCGAACCTTCAAACCTGTCACATTTAAAGCCGCATGTTTGTGCCCTGCGCCACAACAGCGTCTACATTGATACATATAATAAATCTGTAGAAAATATTTTTTTGTACATTGAAGAAATTGAAAAAAAAACTAGCCAGCGTGTGAAAAGGTAAGTAACAGAACCCGTTTCCATCATTTTTGAAAATTTTGTCTGTTTGTCTGTTTATATGTTTGTTTGTGCGCGCATCACGTAAAATCTACGAAGTCAATGCATCATGTTTCTAAATCGGGGGATTTTTTTCCTAATTGAGAGTTTCCGCTGCGTGCGTTGCGTTAACGGTTAAGGTATCGCAAAAATCATGTGTGATAGAAATGTTCTTCTTTGAAAGTTTTTTAAAAAAGTCCGCGACTGGATATATCTATCTTTTTAGGTTAGCTTTTTATGCTAAAAAAATTGTTCTAAAATAATGCATTATTTGCGAAGGTGTTTTTATAAACAATTCTTAACTTTCTCAAACCCCTTAGTGATAAAAGTTGAACAAACTTAAAATGTTTCCCTTTTTATGGCAAAATAACGTTTGCCGGGACAGCTAGTTGATAATATTTCTATACATAACATATAAACATAATCTTTTTACAACATTTTAATACAAATATTCCCACATTAACCAATTAAAAAACGGAGTATCATAAGGGGAACCTCCCTAGGTTCCCCTTAAGGTACTCTGTTTTTTAATTGGTTACCTTCCCTGTTACATGCGGGATACAGCGTAAAGCTATTTAATATTAATATAATATGGTTTAACTAGGATTCGAACTCATTGACATACGTTAAACAGACGTGCCCCACCTGTTCTATATATGACGTCATCAACAAGATATTCGACATTTATGTATACATTGTTATGTTTATATATGAAATTAGAGATAGTCTTAATAAAATTATTTGAGGTCTGTCGTGGCGCAGCGGCACAAACGTGTGACTGTAAACGACAGGTTGTGAGTTCGATACACACGAGAGAAAATGAAATATTTAATATTTTCTAATAAAATATTCAATGTTTTCATTTCCTCGCTATGGTTACAAGGCAAAGCGCAGTGTTAAGTTCCGCCACTCAACACGCAATGCCTAAAATTTGGAAAAAAATCGGGAAGTGGAACGGAGTGTCTTAACACTAGGTTCCCAATTTTCTTCTGCCTACCATGCCATGTGCGGGATACAGCGTGAAGCTGAGAGAAGACAACATCTATACATTGAAAACTAAAATTTTAGCTAAATTTAATAAAGCATTACTAGCAATTTAAGTTGAATAAAATATTTTAAAAGTACGTAACTTTTTGATTTATCAACCGACTTTAATAAAACACACACTAAATGTTGAAAAAAGGTTGCCAGATTATATTAATTAAGGAACACTGCATTTAAATCTGGTTAGCCGTTTTTGAGATAAGCTATTACAAGCGCACAGACGACAATTTAAAAAAAAATCTATTAGTTGCCCTACTCCATAAATAAACACCCCCTATAAGATGTTATTTAACATATCTTCCATGAACAGACAGAGATCGGTTACAGATTTATTATAAGTATAGATATAGATAATGAATATTATTAAATTTACATTTCCTAGTTATGTAAGTAATAAGCATGTCATTTCCTCAAGTGGGGATCGAACCCATAACGTGTCGCGTTTACAGTCACGCGCTTGTGCCGCTGCGCCACGACAGGCCTAATTACAGCCTTCTTTGACAAATGGATGAAAAGAAGAAGAAAAGAAAAAGAAAAAGAAGAAAGAAATGTTCATTTTGAACAATTAATTCCTGAGATGAGCGGTTTCAACCGAATAAATTTACAGACTATTAATCCATATATAAATTATATTATTAATCCATATATAGCTATATGCGGGAAACAGCGTGAAGATATCGAAAATAACTAAATAAATAAAACTAATATATTATTCAACGTAATATGTATCTTAAAGAGCAGTGTTTCTGTTTTGCGAGTGATAAGATAAAATTATTATCACATTCGCAATCACGCGTCGAGAGCATGGACTTTAATATTCAGTTTCTATTCACCCGCCGCGTGGACCTGACGTGCGTTTCTACTCGATAAACCAACCAAATTAAACAGTCATCGCTAACCTTGAGTTTCTATGTTTATAGATACCATCGCAATTCATCCGTGTAACAATTTTGGCGCGATACCCCTAACTTAGTTTGTTTTTTTCGCCAAAATAAACGTTGTTTGTGCAATATAGTGTGTTTTAAAGTGTGTTTATTTGGATTTTTTTGTTCGCTTTTGCAATATTTTGATTCGGTAAGTATTTTTATTTGTGATGTAATAGAAACTTGAGTTGTATCAATCATGACATACGCTTTGGTTATTTTTAAAAAGGTGTATTTTTTTTTACATAATCTATTTTATCTATATTTTAAGATTATTTTGGTTTTAATTCAATTAAGGTATAACCAAAAAAATTGTGTTGTAAGTTTGTTTATTTAATTAATTTTCATTTTCCTTGTTGTTTTGATTTATTGGAAAATCCCACACGTACATAGAGACCTAATTTTATTATATATTATCTGTGAATAAAAAATACTTATAAGAACTAAACTACAGACCAAAATATTGTTTTTTTCACCTTTACGCTGTATCTCACACATGGCAGGGTAGGCAAAGGGAACTTGGGAACCCAGTTTCATTTCACCACTTTTCGCAGAATCTGAGACATTGCGTGCTGAATGGCGGAACTCATCGCCGCGCCTTGTTACCAGTGCAAAAAAAAAATAAAACATTATATATTTAATTATGAAATATTAAATAATTAATTTCCTCGAATAGTGATCGAACCCACAACCTCTCGTTAACATTCACACGCTTGTGCCGCTGCGCCACGACACACACCAAAAAATGTGCTTCCATAAATATTATGACCTATAACATGTGCTATTTAATATTTTTTATCTGTATATTACATATTATGACATCAATAGAGATGTCATGTAAATATCTTTTTGATATGAGATAATATTTATTTTATTACTTAAAACTGAAACATCTCATTTTGTTATTGTTAATATAATTAATAATTAATTTAAATGTAATATTCAAAACAATTGAGGATCGTTTTGACAACAAGGCAAGGCGCGGCGTTGAGTTCTTCAACAAACTAATGCCTCAAATTCGGTGGAAAGTGGGGAACGGAAGTGGAACGGAGTGTGTTAACACTAGGTTCCCAAGTTCCTTCCGCGTACTCTGCCGTGTGCGAGACACAGTGTGACGCTAAAACTTGTTGGGGTCATGTTATTTAGTTGTACTTGCCAAGTCATCTTCCTTGAGCATAAGGAAAATTATAATGTTATTGTAAAATTGCATATAGCATTTATTTATTTGTTTTATTATGAATCAATCAATTTACCTATACTTTTATTAACTGCTTCTAACAACTAACAATATGTTATAATCAAAATAGATTTCTTAACACGCAAAGCCTCAAATTTAGCGGAGAGTGGAGAACGGAACGGAGTGTCTTAACACTAGGTTCCCAAGTTCCTTCTGAACTGAAAAAAAAACTTATAAAAGACTTTTTAAAACACGTATAAAAATTGAAAGCAGCTGGTTTCGAACCTGCTCTCTTGGAAACTGTCCAAGCGCACGGACAAACGGTCGACAACAGTAATTCTATAAGAGATCGGATTTTATTTTTTTAAGGTGCATTTTCTTCGCTCTTGATACCTACTCTTAATTAAATGGTCACTCCATCACTCCAGACATAATAATAGATTTAAAAAAATAAAGGTTTCCCTGTAATTCCCCTAAGGAACCCTAAAAAAAGCCACGCAGTGCCTTTTTACAATAATAACGATACTGAAAGTGAATGGAATCATTTTCGTTCTTCAGAATTACTTAACATTTTTTTTTGTTATATAATTTGAGTCTACCTAACTGCGCTACAACAGCGCAGTGATCTATCTTTGATTATAACCGATTATAACTCAGCTTCACGCGGTATCCCGCACATGGCAGGGAACGCAGAGGGAACATGGGAACCTAGTGTTAGGACACTTCGTTCCACTTTCGTTTCCCAGTTTCCTCTAAATTTGAGGCATTGTGTGTTGAGTGATGGAACTCAACGCCGCGCTTTGCCTTGTTACCAGAGCGAAGAAATGAAAGTATGAACTGTTGTGGATTAGATGTCCATTCAAGAGAAATTAATTATTTTCATATTCTTCTACGCTAAGTATTAGGACAAACGTGTGGCGTTAAACACCGCTATTTAACATGTAATTATCGATCAGGATGACGCGGGTACGGAATGTCTGGTCGCTAGTTTCTGTACGTGGCATTGTGGAAACTCCTAACTTCATTTTTTATATGTTAAGGTTTTATACTTTAGGTCAAGATTAGCATAGTTTAATACAATTCATTTTATTCTGCTTTTTTCGCCGAATTTGCATTGCGTGTTGAGTGGCGGAATTCAGCGCCGCGATTTGCCTTGTTACCAGAACGAAGAAAAACTAATTATTTAACTTGCTTGCCATGTTCTGGGTTCGATCCCCACTCGAGGAAATGAAATATTTAATATTAATGTTTCATTTCTTCGCTCTGGTAATAAGGCAAAGTGAGGCGTTGAGTTCCGCTACTCAACACGCGATGCCTCAAATTCGGCGGAAAGTGGGAAACGGAAGTGGAACGGAGTGTCTTAACACTAGGTTCCCGGATTCCCTTTGCCTACCCTGCCTCGTGCGGGATACCGCGTGAAGCTAAATATATACTGACATAACTATTTTGCGCCTCATCTACAATTTATCTGCAAGACAGTGACGTATTGAGATAAGTATATATTTATATACATATCTAAATACGTACTTTGAAACCACGTTCTTTAAGCATCACGCTGTATCCCGCATATACCGGATTGGGGAGAGAACTAAGTGTTAGGACACTCCATAAACTTTTTGGGAATTTATTGCTTTGAACAGAAACTGAACCTGCGATCGTCGCATTTAAAGTCAAACTTTTCAAAATTATACAATAATATAACATTGGACTTGAGGCCTGTCGTGAGTCATACGCGTGTGATTGTAAGCATGGCAGGTTGTGGGTTCGATATATAATCGAGGAAACGAGATTATATAATATTTTCATTTGTTCTCTTTGGAAGCCAGGTAAAGCGCGGCGTTGAGTTCCGCCACTCAACAGGCAATACCACCCTTTCGGCGGAAAGTAGGGAACGGAGTGTCTTAACACTAGATGTCTAGTTTCCTCTGCCTACTCTGCCGTGTGCGGGATACAGCGTGAAGCTAACAAAACGTACCACAAAATTATCCATAGACCTATAAATACACCATGAATCATGGGAAATAACGTATTGCGTAACCAATTTGATCAATTTTACTTGTACCATCACAGTTTTTAAAATTCTTATTTGTATGGAAATTAACGTATAGCTTAGTAAATAATATTGAGACAGTATCCGAGGGTAGTGAGTTCAAATTTGGTTGTCTGTTTTGTTTTTTCTGTTCCCATAAGAATCATTCCTACATACCTAAGAATAAAGCTCTACATTTCCTAAGAAATGTACGTATATGATAAATTACAGCGTTGTACGCCGCATAGTTCGGTCTGCACGTTGTCTGTCAGTAACGGAAGATTTTTTTTTATATACATATCTTTATATATGTATATGTAGATTAGTTTGGCCTTCAATGGTTATTTTGCACGTGTCAGAAACTACACGTATAGTTAATATTGAAACGATTTTCTATGCTCCATAATATTAAATGTGAACTCTTTATAATATTTCCTTTATAAAGATGAACTCCCTATAAAGTAGAAGTGAGCACAACTTGGTTGGTTTGCGTTGAAACCCACGTAGTGACTGTTCACTCCGAATAAACGATAACTCTCTATAACGACAAAACATACTCAGTCCCTTTAGTTTCGTTATAGAGAGTTTACAATATTTATTTGTAAACGTATTGAGTATATACGCTCCACATTTGTATGAGATGTTATATCATTCTACCTCAGCTTCACGCTGTATCCCGCACATGGCAGTGTAGGCAGAGGGAACATGGGAACCTAGTGTTAAGATACTTCGTTCCACTTCTGTTCCGCACTTTCCGCCGAATTAGAGGCATTGCGTGTTATGTGACGGAATTCTACGCCGCGTTTTGCCTTAATACCAGAGCGAAGAAATTAAAACATTAAATATTTAAATTGAAAATATCAAATATTTCCTTTCCTCGAGTGGAGATGGAACCCACAACCTGTCGGTTACAGTCACACGCTTGTGCCACTACGCCACGAAAGGCTTCTCTCTAAATTAATAAGAAATAAAGTAAATTAATGTAAATGTAGTATAGTATAGAAATAAAGTAAATAAATGTCTCGCCGTGTGATTCCGGCTTAGAATAGTATCACTCTGGTACTGATGGTGTCGTAAGAGGTGACTAAAGTACGTGTAGTAGTCACGTTACCAGTAATGATGATTGTTACCACCCCCGGCATTTAACACCGCCGTTAAGTAGTGGCTTTGGCCGCTGCGTTTCGCATTAGGTAATGCCGGGCCCCGGTGCCCATACACCTTAAAGGACGGCAACGCTCCTGTAGCTCCTCTGGAGTTACTCGGGGCCGTGGGCGACGGTGATCACTTACCATCAGTACCATCAGGTTACCCGTACGCTCGTTTTCCGTCTCTTCCATAAAAAAAAATAAGGTAAATTCATAAAAATGATCCTTTTTTTTGAGCTTCACGCTGCATCCCGCACATGGCACTGTAAGCGGATATAACCTGGGAACCTAGTGTCAGTGAAGCAATAAAAAATATATATATTTCAATTTCCTCCAGTGTAGATCGAACCCACAACCTGTTGTTTACAGCCGCACGCTGATGCCCCGTCACGTCAGGCCTAAGTTGTCAAGAAAATTGTAGACATGCTCGTATATACATATATGTACTTATTTATAGGATATTTTTGATTGGGTTCTGTGTGTTGATTTCCCCCAGTTGGGATTGAATTCACAACCATTGTATAGACGATCAGGCTGCCACTGTGCCACGACGGCCTCAGGCTTTTAACACATAAATACTTAAATGACTAGCATATTTCTTTATCTTTATCATTAGTTTACAATGAGATAGTAAAATAGTTATGTAAGTGTATGTGGGTAGTACAAGAAATAAGGAAGTAACTTAAAATATTTGACTATCTTTATACTGCAGATAAAATAGCTTAACGCTTACGGCGTTAGGTTCCGCAACTTAATACGTAAACGAAGGTTTAGGTACCTACAATTTTTTGCCAACTGATTTTTTCTATAAAACTGTTTATTCGAACCAAAAAATATATATTTTAAGGTTCACGCTGTATTCAGCTCATGGCAGGGTAGACAGGGGGAACTTGGGAACCTTGTTTTGAGACACTCCGTTCAGTTTGATATTTTCCGCCAAATTTGAGATATTGAGAGTTGCGTTGCGGAACACAACGCCGGACTTTGCCTGGTCACCAGAGCGAAGAATTGAACATATTAAATATTTAATTTAAAAATATTAGATATTTCATTTACTCGAGTAGTGATCGAACCCACAACAAGTCGCGTACAATCAATTCTTGTGCCTTTTGGCCATAAAAGGCCTCTATATCTATATAGTTGATACGATATAGATACAAATATTTTTCACTATTTTTTTTCTTTATAATTTTTTGTGATGTCTGTCGTGGCGCAGCGGCACAAGAGTGTGTGTAACCGATAGGTTCTGTTTTCGATGCCCAGTCGTAGAAATGAAATATTTAATATTTGAATGTTTCATTTAATTTAAATATTTAATGTTTCATTTCTTCGCTCTGGTAATAAGGCAAAGTGCGGCGTTGAGTTCCGCCACTCAACACGCAATGCCTCAAATTCGGCGGAAAGTGGGCAACGGAAGTGGAACGGAGTGTCTTAACACTAGGTTCACGGGTTCCCTCTGCCTACCCTGCCTCGTGCGAGATACAGCGTGAAGCTGCGAGAGATTTTTTTTCTGAACTCATGGCAGGCTGGGGCAACTTGGGAAACTGATGCACTTATCGATAATCATTTGAAATAACACACGAAAAGTAGTGCTACATACATAATGCCACAAATTTCCATCTAATCGGCCATCAAAAAGATAAAATAATATATTATTAACGCTATCGTATTGTTTTCATATTTTTGCTAAATTATGCGTACAAGATAAGTAGATATTTCAGGGGCCTCTCGTGACGCATCAGCATAAGCGAAATGTTCTTAGCTCTGGTTACGAGGCAAAGCACGGCGTTGAGTTCCGCAACTCAACACGCAACGTCTTAAATTCCGCGGAGAGTGAGAAACGGAATGTTTTAACACTACGTTCCCTAGCGCCTTCTGCTATATGTGCTAGTGAGAGAGATAAATACTATACATTTGTTGGCTACAGTTATTAATTTGTTCATAATTGTGGATAAAAGTGATGGTAGGGAGTTCATGGTATGCAGCATAAGCGAAATGTTCTTAGCTCTGGTGACGAGACAAAGCGCGGCATTGAGTTCCGCCATTTAACACGCTATGCATCCAGAATTTGACATACATTTATATAGCTGGGGGACGGAAGTGTCTTAATGGTGACCTTAACACTAAGTTCCCATGTTCCCTCTGTGAACGCTGCTTTGTACGTGATACAGCTATAAGTATTTTTTTCTTCATCAATTAGGTACTATGACATTTTTTTAGACTTCCCAACTACAATGGCGTCATTGGGTTATTTATTTAGTTCAATATGCATGATTTTACAGAAAAAACACATAGTTGTTTAACCGGTTTTTAGCAATACATGTACATTTAGAAGACCGGTTTGTTGTTTTTTTTTTTTTAGGTTCCCGCTGTATCACATGGCAGGGTAAGCAGAGGGAATTTGGGAACCTAGTGTTAAGACCACTCCGTTCCGTACCCCAATTTTTCCCGAATCGTACCGTAACGGATGACTGTCTGTATGTGGAAGATATATTAAGTAACATCTTATTTCGCCCGAGGGTCACGGGTTACAGTAATTTTACAGTAGGTACACCCGTCTCTACCTACTGTAAAATTACTGTAAAGCGTACGAAACGTCGGGTTTCCAAAAATGTTTAAAAACTTTAAACACGCGTTTAATCCGTTCAAAATTGTTTCATCTAATACTTACTTACTTACATACTTAGCTTCACGCTGTATCCCGCACGAGGCAGGTTTGGCAGAGGGAACCCGGGAACCAAGTGTTAAGACACTCCGTTCTACTTCCGTTCCCCACTTACCCCCGACTTTGACGCATTGCGTGTTGAGTGACGGAACTCAACGCCGCGATTTCCCTTATTACCAGAGCGAAGAAATGAAACATTAAATATTTAAATTGAAAACATTAAATATTTCATTTCCTCGACTGGGATCGAACCCACAACCTGTCGGTTACAGCGGTACGCTTGTGCCGCTGCGCCACGACAGGCCTCTAATACGTCTAATACGCAATACAATTATATGTATTTCAATAATATTTATTGGTGAAACGGAAATAATTGTTGTTTAACTCAATTTACACGTTTTTCTATGTTATAAAACATTTTTTTTTTTTGGAAAATTCGCAATTTTCAATTTTCATCAGATACATATGGTAAAAATTATGCTTTATATATAAATAATAGTTATGATTTTCGTGAATAATTGCCTTTTAGGTTATTATGTGCTACACGCTCGTCTTGTACGTTGCTCACAGAACCCAAATTTTCGAGATATAAGGAGAGTACAGCGTATGTATTTTTAAGGCTTTATATGTAACCCAAACTTTTATATGATATTATAAGTTCTTGTTTTTGGGCTTAACGGTATATCCCGCACACGGCGGGGTAGACAAAGGGAACTTGGGAACCTAGTGTTAAGACACTCCGTACCACTTCCGTTCCCCACTCTTTGCCGAATTTGAGGCTTGTTGAGTAATGGAACTCAACGCCACACTTTGCCTTGTTACCGGAACGAAAAGTTAAAACATTAAATATTTAAATTGAAAATATTAAATATATTATTACCTCAAGTGTGTATCGCACTCACAACCTGACGTTTACACTCACAACCTGACGTTTACGCCTTCACCAGCTTGAAACACCTTTTATCTTATTTTTCATCTTGACGTTGAATCTCGCATACGAAGGATATGAGAACATAGTGTTAAGACACTCCGTTCCTCAGTTTTAGCTTTATAATATTATTATATATAGAGGTACAGAAGTAAAATTCCGATTGGCTGTGACGTACAAGGATATGTTTACGTCACTTAAAGTTGTTCAACTGGTTTTTAGTAAAAAATATCAATAACATTGAGTTGTACGAAAAGTTTTATAATTTAGCCGCTAATGGCAGAGTACACAGCTTGGGCATCTAGTGTTTAGACACTCCGTTCCATTTCTAACTTTCCGGTTTCCGCCGAATTCGAGGCAATACCTGTTAAGTGACATAACTCAACGAGTTCCGCCGTTTTAGTTCCGTTCCTTTATATATGACGTATACGTCACCATCAGTTTTCCAGCCGAAAAAACGGTCTTGGTATTGTTTTTTTTTGGAGTTCCCTTTGCAGTCCATGGTTACGGACTGTACTCTTGAATCCAAGTTTCATCCACAGTAATAAAACCGGCGCCAAAACTTAGATTTATTTCGGACCGTTGGAAACGTTCATTTGAACACGTTTTTGGTCTACCGTGAGCAAATGCACCCGAAGCGCGGACAGCTTCCTCATATCTAAATGTTGATTTCGTATGTATCAAATACGTTCTTGTAGCATGTACATAAGCTCTGCTATCTCTGTTACTTTAATTCGACGGTCGTCTAGCAATATTTGGTGATCTTTCGTCGGTAATTACAGTTTCTGGACGTCTTGGAAATTCAGTGTCTTCCAAGCAATTACGCAGCCAAAAATTTGCAGAGTCCCCGTACAGTGAATCCAATTTATCTTTTTTTTAGCGAAGGCGTATTGCCTTTTAGAAACTATATAATCTTATGACACCTCGTTACCAGATTATGTCCATTTTTGTTTTATGTTCAAACGACTGTAACATAAAACAAAAATGGCTGAAACTGTCAACAGATGAACAAAATTCAGTAGTTTCTTTTTTACGAAAGCTGCCATCTTCAGGTTAAGGTCGTAAACTTTTCAGACTACCCACGTATATATAGAAGAATGTTGCAAATTAATTCTAAATTTTTTTATAAATTAGTGCAGTATAAATATATCTATAGGTAATGCTAGTACTTGTGCTAATAATCTTATCAATTAGATTCTAAACTTAGATAACGATTGATAATATTGATAATTATGTTATAATTTACAGTCAATTCTATTTTATATTGTGTACAAACTTTTTTTATATATGTTAAAAATCCTACTGTGGCATGTTTTCTAATCAACACGTAATATCTTAAATTTGGCGGAAAGTGGAGAACGGGACGGAGTGTCTTAATATTACGTTCCCAAATTTCCTCTGTCTACACTGCCATATACGGGATACAGCGTGAAGCAGGGATACAGCGTGAAGAAGAAAAAGGAAAATCTTACTTTTTACTTATAATATAAATGTGAGTTTGTGATGATGATTTTTTCAACTTTCAAGCGAAAACTACTGTACGATATTTCATGAAACTCTACGACAATATAGCTTATACACGATATTAACACATAGGCCACAATTTATGTATAGATTTTGCTTTATATCAACAATAAGTTAGCATAGCTATTAGCGATTCACTCAATAAGTACATAAAACGGGAATAAACCTGTGACCTAAGCAGTGTATACAAGTAACTTGATACACGTATCTAGCGGTTATCTTTAATGAGAATTAACATTAGATTCAATACATATAGTCTAAGAAGCAGTTTATAATTTTAAATTATTATTTTTATTTTGTTTTGTTGTCCCTACTTTCAGGCAAATTTAAAACATTGCGTGTTCATGAGCGGAACTCAACGCGGCGCTTTGCCTTGTTACCAAAGCGAAGGAATAAAAATATTCAATATTTAATTAGAAAATATTAACTATTTCGTTTTTTCCGATAAGCATCACTCGAAGATCTCGATCACGATCGCGTTTACAATCACAAGCCTGTGTCTCTGCGCCACTCTGTTTTGTTTCTATTTTTTTTTTATACTCAAAATATCAACTTACCGAAATATATATATATATATATATATATATATATATATATATATATATATATATATATATATATATATATATATATATATATATATATATATATATATATACATTGTCACTAGAATATGTAGTCTGACAGTAATTCGTAAAATGTTGCTACTATTGTTCATACAATCTTATCTTATCGGATGAATTTGTCCAAACGCTTCTGATTACTAGATAGTTTTACTTTATAGCAAAATATAACATTTTGAAGAGAATGAGCGGTGAGCGTGTTAGAGTATTTAGTGACACATTTCTGTGTTATCTTTATACATGAGATGTATACTGATAATTTATGGCTTTGTTGAAAAACCCAGTATTTATAGGTAGGTATCGGAGGCCTGAGAGGCCTGTCGTAGCGCAGGTGTACAAAGAGGAAATAAACGGGATGAATCATTCTCATATACGATAATTATATCTAAATACGAAAATATCCAAGGGGCTGTATAAAAAAATTAAATTTTTATATAAATTTGTGTCTCATTTAAGGAGTTTTTTCTGATATAAGATATTTTGTAAGCACAGCGTAACGCGTAAAGAATAACGCGTATAATATTTAATATATTTTTTTCTTATTTCCTAATTATAATTTATACAACGTTAGTAGATATAGTTATCTGTTTATAGAAATAAATAAAATATATATTATAGATAAATTATATCAAGAATCTGTAATATTACTAATATTACAAAGCTGAAAAAAATTGTTTCGATGAACATGCTAATTACAGAAATTACTGATTCTAATTACATTTTTACTATTTTTTTACGTGTAATTTTTTACTGAGGAAAGAAAAGTACTAATTTTAAAATCGTATAAAGCTTTTATATAAATTTAACAACGCATAACAAAAATAACAACACATAACAAAAATTTGACGTAGCATTTATGTGATCAAAAATGTCACGTAGATACGTAGCTCTTTGTAAGGCGAAACTAATAAAAAAAGCTAATAACGCACACATACACACACACACACACTCACACATAAATATTATATACATATATATTATAAAAACTGAATATCATCGTATTCGTAGATTATCACTGATTAGATAGTTATAAAAAAAGTTATAAATATTTAACGACCGTGAATTCTTAGTTTCGGTCGGAATTCCGCGGAATAAAAGTGAAATTAAAAAAAAAGCAACAATTAATTGACAAAAAAAAATACTTGAAAATTATTAAAAAATATATATAAATCGATACAATGAACTACCACAAACCGCCCCTCAGCCTACGATCAACGTGATACGTAATTACACACAGTTGATTCCTGCGAAACAATTAGTAAACTGTCACAGAGAAAACTGAACTGTATTTTTATTAGAAATAAAGTCTATAATCGTAATTTATCCATCAACATTATGCAATATTACAAGGATACGCTAAAGTAACAACTACCTAGTGTTATTATATATTTATCATGTTGTTATCTTTATTCCAATAAAGTTTTTAATCTATTGTGTATATCATAGAGGCCTGTCGTGGCGCAGCGGCACAAGAGTGTGACTGTAACCCACAGGTTGTGGGTTCGATCCCCAGTCGAGGAAATGAAATATTTAATATTTTCAATTTAAATATTTAATGTTTCATTTCTTCCGCTCTGATAATAAGGCAAAGCGCGGCGTTGAGTTCCGCCACTCAACACGCAATGCCTCAAATTCGGCGGGGAGTGGGGAACGAAAGTGGAACGGAGTGCTCTGCTTATCCTGCTTCGTGCGGGATACAGCGTGAAACTAAAAAAAATATATTTGTCTGTGCGTTTGTACGGGCTAATCTTAAAAACTGATAACCAGATTTAAATGCAGTTTTCACTTAAGCATTTCTTCAACATATATTGTTTGACTTATTTCAATCGTTTAATAAATTTAAAAAAAATGAGAATCAAAAATAATTAAATCTCTAAAATTGCTAAAAAAAACTGTGTCGTTCATTTAGTTGAATATGATAATGTTATTAGAATAAGAGAGTAGTTGAGATTAGTAAATAAAATAGTGTAATTCAAGCGGGCGAAGCCGCCAACGGGTCTCTAGAAGGTATAAAATAAACATAAAAAAACTAATTATTAGTTGCTTTTGTCGATATAATAGGAGCGAAACATTTTTTTTATTAATTTGGTCTGTTTGTCTGTACGTTTGTGCACGCTCATCTAGGAAACGAATAAAAAAAGAGGTTTTTAGATTGTGTTTTAGTATTTTTTTTTAGCTTTAAGATGTAAAATTCAATTTCTTTTTCTATCATTCTCTAAGGAATTTAGGCTGGATGCTGTACTTCATACGTAACAGGGAATATAATAATCGAAGGAACCTGGGAACCTGATTTTTAGATATTTCGTTCCCATGAACACACTATCGTTCCCCAATTTCCACCTAATACTCGATTGGGTGGCGGTTGAGAGGCGAAACTCAACGCTGCGCTTTGCCTCGGAGAAAGAAAATGAATATATGAAATATTTTCATTTTATAAAATGAAATATTTTCATTTTTCCAAGTTCGGATAGAAACCATTAAAAAAGAGATATGTATAGTAATAATGGATTAAATGTCAATGTCAAATTTATATATTTTTTTTATTACAGATTAACAAAAAAAAATAACAATGTTGGACGAGGATCTGCCCACAATGAGAAGTCTCAGTCCGGACCCCGTGGACATTGTTGCGGTTAATAAAAAATATATTTCGGTAAGTTATTATTATAATTGCGGCGTTGAGTTCCGCCACTCAACACGCAATGCCTCAAATTTGGCCGAAAGTGGGAAACGGAAGTGGAACGGAGTGTCTTGACACTAGGTTCCCGGGTTCCCTCTGCCTACACTGCCTCGCGCGGGATACAGCGTGAAGCAAAAAAAAAAATATAATTCACTCTCACGCTGTATCCCGCACAAGGCAGGGCAGAGGGAAGATGGTAACCTAGTGTTGAGACACTCCGTTCCGTTACCCTTCTTCTGCTGAATTTGAGGCATTGCGTGTAGACTGGCTGAATTCAACGCCGCGCTTTGCCTTGTTACCATAGCGAAGAAATGAAAACATTAAACATTAATTTGATAATATTAAGTTTTTTTTTTCTCTCATATATATCGAACCCACAACCTGTCGTTTACAGTCACACGCTTATGCCGCTGCGCCACGATAGACCTCAATCAATTAAATTACTTGCTAAAATAGACCTAAAATTTTATTATACAACATTTTTCAACCTACCATAATAAAAAACGTATTCATATATCTTATCTTCACTAAACGCTGATATGAACGGATACTGAGCGAGTTATATTTGATGAAATGGTATATTTTGCATTAAAAAAAAAACAGGGCTGGGAACCAGGGAACCTAATGTACACTGTGGTCAAATTTAATTTTAGTTCCCTACTTTCTACTGAATTTGAGGCTTTGCAAATGGTATTTCGGACTCTACCAGACTCTTCTCCTAGAGCGAGGAAATGAAAATATTGTAAACTAGCAACCCGCCCGCGGCTTCGCCCGCTTGTATCGCACCGTTATTATTTACCAATAAAAACAACAACATGTATAATATTGAAAATGTCATCCAAATTATAAAAAAATGTTAAACTTAAATTTATAAAGCATATAAAAATATTAAACGAAGCGGTATAAGAACCCGCGCCTCTAGAAAAATGTTATAAAAAATGTTGTAGAATTTTTTACGTAACTTTTTCATGTATTTACAAAATACAAAAACAATCTTAAAAATGTTGTGGGAAGGTTGCCATAATATAATTGTGAAAACTGCATTGAAATCTGATTAGCCGTTTTTGATTTAGTAAACACTAAACGTCCCCTATAAGATGTTATTTAATATATCTTCCACGAACAGACAGAGATCAGTTACAGATTTATTATAAATATATTATATATACACAGCCCACGAGAGGGCTATTTTACCAGAACACATTATTTAAATAATTAGATAATTGCTACTTTACCTTGTCTCACTCGACGGTGTACTTAATTTACTGTCTGTTTTAAATATATCTTCCATAGAAATCATATTGTTTTTTTTTTTTCCTTGATTCTTAATAATTGATAAACATACCACCTTTTTTCAATTTTAAGTTATCGCTATAAGGAAATGAAGGATTGTGATTTAAGATTATATATATTTATTTAATCAGCTCGGCCTGCCTGTTTATTTTATCAGTGGGGACATCTTTTCTTATCGCTGACATATACATATACATATACATATACATATATATGACAAAGTTAATCTTAACTTTTATTTCATATTTTTAGTTATTGTACAGAATTCACGTATCTATTGTAAAGTACATACGTACCAGTAAATGTAGAAAATTAATTTGTATAAAATATTATTGCTTTCATAGTAATAATTTAAAGGATTTTCTTATAAATAAGTAGTTAGGTTGTGTATGTTAATTAATATTTTCCATAGTTTCAAAGTGACAAAGAAAATGGCGGTAAAAATATCTTTTTTTTCTTAAACGTCATTAGTTCTGACTAAAGACTATTTTTGTTTGAGTATATAAAAATGGTGAAGGGGTAAGTGTTTTTTTTTATTAGTATTATTTTTTGTGTAATGAATTTAATTTATTAATAAAAAAACAAGATATATAACATGTTATATCACTTAAGCGATTATTCGTAACAATACTTAATCTTTAACTAAGTATTGTTAGGAATATTAAATATAAATAAAATATATAAGTTAATACTTTAAATACATACAACAGAATAAAACAATTATATAATTTAAGAACGTAAACGTTAATGTCTCAGATACCGCGGAAAGTGAGGAACGGAAATATTTTAACACTATGTTCCCTAGATGCCTCTGTCTATCCAGCTAGGGTCTCAGGGTCTGACCCCTGTCAGGGTCAGGCCTGCAATAACCTAAAATTTCAAAATTGAAAAATTAAACTACATTAGTTTAAACAATCAATAAATCGTATTATTCTATTTATATAACATGAGAGCTTGACCTTCGTGTTATTTGCATGTGTTTAATATATAATAGATTTAGATTGTAATGTAATTTATAAAATATTTATAATTTTATTGCTTATATATATAACTGTAGCCGAATTTATTTCTTTAGTAAGCAGTCTCTGCTCTTAAACTGTTTATTCAAATTGTATCAAACGTAGCTGTAAACCGCAATAAATAAGGCTTTCGATAAAAAATAGCCGTACTAAAATCGTTCATTTAACTAGAAATTATGGTGTCATTAAGTTATAACACTCTTCTTTGCGTCGCGGGTTAAAAATAACAAGATCGATATTAAAATAAAATATGTAAAGAATGATTTGTAGCAAAAGTAATAACGTATTCAGCCATCTAGCGAAACAAAATAAAATAAATATTAACAGTACATCCTTTTGTTAGCAGATGGCGCTGTCAAGTATTTTAATTTTAAATCGTTACAAAATTGTATTAAATAAAGCAATTTTAGCTAAGATTATCATTAAATTACGCATTCGCTTATTTACTATCTATCAATTTTATACTACGCTGTACTTAAGTACATCGTATACTGTACTATATGTTATATAATAAATATATAAGAGATAACACGAAAATATCTAAAAATTAACACATAAAAAAATTGCTACTAAGCTAAATAAAAAAATGCTAATTAATAAAATAATCAATCATGTAATTATAATGATGGCTGTATATTTGTGTATTACGCTATCGCCGCCTCACTCTAACACTGTAGCTGTCTCGCTCTCATTGTCAGAATGACGTGTCCGTACAAAGCGAAGTCAGTCACAAGTTGTAATCGCTATAACATCGTCGTATTTCATATTTTTTTTAATTTAAAACCTTAGGAAAAATAAATGTGAATAAATACAATTCGTTCACAGGACATTAGAAAAAGTGTGTTCAGTTAAACGTGTTTGTATAATACTTGTTTTAATCGTACTTCGATCGAGTCAGTGACTGTGTTTTTACATCACCTACTATTTTCCCCGTAAGCAGCGGAGCGGTAAAATTTATTATACGGCAGTCTCAAACAATTGTAAATTACATTTATTTTAATTTACCAAAGGTTATTATACTTGGTGTGTGTTTGAATAGAAATCTTATCACGTCTTATCGGATTCTAGTACAGGTCTGCGGTTAGGGATATGTAAATAGCGATAGTGCAATTTCAACAGTGTACAACGAATGTTGAATTGTTAAAATAACTTTATTTAGTTACTTTTTAGGTTAGAAAATATAATTGCTTTGTGTAGTTAAAAAAAACATTTGACATATTCTAGAACAAGACAATATATTTAATGAAAAATATAAATAGAGGCCGTTGTGACGCACCGGTACAGTGGTTGACAAAGTAAACGCAAATTTTTGACTTCTATTCCCACTAGGGTAATACAAATATTGTCATTTCCTTCCAAGGCACATACAATGTTTTGAAAATTGACAAGAAACTGTGGGACAGAGTGTCTTAACGCTATGTTCTCCCCACATACCCATATATGTCATATGGAATACAGAGTGTAACAAGAAAAAAATAATTTAATTATTATTGAGGTCTGTTGTGGCACAGGGGCACAAGCATGTGACTGTAACCGACAGGTTCTGGGTTCGATCCCCAGTCGAGGAAATGAAATATTTAATATTTTCAATTTAAAATATTTAATATTTCATTTCTTTGCTCTGGTAATAAGGCATAGCCTCAAATTCGGCGGAAAGTGGAAAACAGAAGTGGAACGGAGTGTCTTATCACTAGGTTTCCGGGTTCCCTCTGCCTACCCTGCATCGTGCGGGATACAGCGTGAAGCCGAAGAAAATTATTAATTGTCCATTCTCAAACATATTTCACTATTAAAGACATTGTTTTATTATTCTATATGAAAATATGATCTCAAGCATATTTAAAAGTATACATAACATTTTAATATTTTACTTTATTGCTTGAATATAATAATTATTTATTATATTTATTTCAAGGCCATTTACCTAATCCTGATGTGCTATCTCAATTATTAAAATGTATAATGATTAATTATTATTAAACCAATTGTTGACTTATTTGTTGTAAAATAATAAATATATCCTACTAATATAGTATTATTGAGGCCTGTCGTGGCGCAGCGGCACAAGAGTGTGACTGTAACCGACAGGTTCTGGGTTCAATCCCCAGTCGAGGAAATGAAATATTTAATATTTTCAATTTAAATATTGAAAGTTTCATTTCTTCGCTCTGGTATTAGGGCAAAAGCGCGGCGTTGAGTTCCGCCACTCAACTCGCAATGCCTCAAATTCGGCGGAAAGTGGGGAACGGAAGTGGAACGGAGTGTCTTTACACTAGGTTCCCGGGTTCCCTCTGCCTACCCTGCCTAGTGCGGGATACAGCGTGAAGCTAAAAAAAAAAAAAAAATAGTATTATAATAGGGAAATTTGAGGCCTGTTGTGGTGTGACTGTAACAGACAGGTGTGGGTTCAATCCCCACTTGAGAAAATGAAAAATTTAATACTTTCAATTTAAATATTTAATGTTTTCCTTACTTCACTCTGGTATGAGGTAAAATGGGAACGGAAGTGAAACGAAATGTGTATGACGTGCTGGGAACCTAGTATATAACAAAAAGTTCCCAAGTTCCCTCTGCCTACCCTGCCATGTGTGGGATACAGTGTGAAGCTAAGTATAGTAGTGAAAATTTGTGTGTATGGATGTTTGTTTCACTTTCACCTGAAAAGTACTGAACGGTTTTTGATGAAACTTTACAGTAATATAGCTTATATATCAGAAATCATAGACTACAGTTTGTGTAAACTATAACAATAAATTAACGCTGGAAATAAATTTAAGTTGCTCGATATATATATTATAAGGTGGATGTGACTCAATGAAACAATTACTAACTGTAAATATGTTAATAATAAATAGAAAACATATAATAATCATATAAAAAATTTAATGTAAATAATGCATGGCATAGTGGCACTTAACAGATTTCAAGAGGAATAGGTTTGAATTGCACTATGCTCATATCTTTATTTTTTCTATATAAGGATGCTTTGTTCCTATGTCTGGATGAACAATTTAAAATCAGTAAAAATATGTAAACTTTATGATTTTATATTAAAAAAACCGATACATCCATTAGACAGTTTCTTTTCTTTTTTCTGGTAACTTGTTGCGAGCATGCTATAGACTTTCAAAACGGTGAGGTCCATGAATGGGATGTCTTGACGTATGGTTGTTCTCCTACCATGGTATGTGGATATATAAGATGATGCAATAAAGAGATCTTTGAAACAGATAAAATTATGCATTATTTTCTCAAAATCATTGAATGTTTTTGTGAAAATTTGCTGTATTTTTCATATTTTAATATGTTTTACATTACTTAGCTATTAATAGCCATTGTTTAGAATTAATTCAGTAATATTTATTAAACTTACCGTTGGGTTGCAAGTTCCAAGGTCAGAGGAGTTCGTAACTCTGTAACATTCTCTTCTTTTCAATTCTTAATGATGATAATACATTAAAAAAGCAATTCTATTTTTGCCTTAAAAGCTGACAATGCCCCTGTAGCTCCTCTGGTATTAATGTGTACCATTCTGTATCCTGCACGTAGCAGGGTAGACATAGAGAACTTGGGAACCTATTTTTAAGTCACTTAATTCTGTTGCCCACTTTCCGCTGAATTAGAGGCATTGTGTTTTAAGAGAAGCAACTCAATGTCAAGCTTTGCCTTGTTACCAGAGCAAAGAAATGAAAATATTAAATATTCCATATCGACCGAGTGGGGTTCGAACCCACAACCTTTCATACTTAGTCACACTCAAGTAGTTGCCTGTTATTTTCTTTTCTCTATTGTTGATTCTGCAAATAGCAAGAATATGTGTTTTATTATTTCATTAGCATTGGTAAATGTACTGAGTTATGTATTTAATATATATATATATATATATATATATATATATATATATATATATATATATATATATATATATATATATATATATATATATATATAATTAAATTGCTTTCAAGGCGTAAATATTAAAACAATGGTGGTGATTTCAGCATAGCAATATTGAAAATTAAACTGCTTATTTATATAATATTTAGTCAATAGCGTTTCAATGGGATGTCAGATTGTATATTGTGATGGTACTGTGGTTTGATTCTCTGTTCTTCTTTTTTTCACATTGTATTCCATATATGGCATTATAACCCCAATTTGAAACATTTTCTAGACAAAGGGAACATGGGAACCTAGTGTTGAGAATTTGAGATATTGTATATTGGTGTTGAGTGTAACACAAGAGGGCTTTACAGTGTTCTTTGATTATCACTCCTAATTAGAGACATTTGGCATTATATTTTGATTGTACGACTCGCACTTGGCCAGTGAAAACTTATTATTATTTAATTAATGCAGTAACGTCATTATTACATGAAGAAACTGACGCCTACTGTCTAAGCAATTGTCTATTTTACATATTCGATTGGCGGCACTAAACGCCGTTGTATGTCTTGATGTTAACGTTTATAGGCCTGTCGTGGCGCAGCGGCACAAGCGTGTGACTGTAAACGACAGGTTGTGGGTTCGATACACAGGAGAGGAAATGAAATATTTAATATTTTCAGTTTAAATATTTTATGTTTTTATTTCTTCGCTCTAGTACAAGGGAAACGCGGCGTTAAGTTCTGTCACTCAACACACAATGCCTCAAATTCGGCGGAAAGTCTTGACACTAGGTTCCCAAGTTCCCCCTGCCTACCCTGCCACGTGCGGGATAGAGCGTGAAGCCGAGTTAACGTTAATATTATGTAAAATTTGAAGTCGCCAACGAATATTTCGGTTAATCAAGTAAAGTTTTAAGTAACGGTACTCCTTAAAGGCCAGTGTCCGATTCGCGTTAACGTTGTAGCTCTTTTATTTGCTATGTAATAAAATGTGGTACTTGCTTAAAATGTGGATTTTTTTTTTAATAAAACGCGCAACTATGTATGACGTGAAGTAGCTATGTTCTTATATAATATTTATTAATTTCACATTCTGATTAAGAGGAAAAGCGCGGCGTTAAGTTCCGGCGTTCAACACACAATGGCTCTTGCATTGAGTTACGTTAATGGCTACCATAACGAGAATTTGTATATAATTTCATCTTATCAGAACCGAACCCGCAACTGGCACGGTTGTACACACACTGTGTCGCTAGGCCATGACGGTCGTCAAGATCTGCTTTATATCATTTTTATATGCAATTATTTGTATCTATTGTAAGCAAGGTTAATCTCATGCCTCAAGCGTTCAACAGGTTGTGGGTTCGTTTCCCACCCGACAAAATCAACTATTTAATATCTTCGTTTCTTCGCTGCGGTAACGAGGCGAAACGCGGCGTTGAGTTCCGCCAATCAACACGAAAGGAAAAAAAAGAAGGGAAAGGAAGTCTTAATGAAAAGGGAGTGCTCAGTAGGTTCCTAAGTTCCCGCCTGCTTACCTGCGTGCCCTTAAAAAAATACTACCTTTTTACTTTAAAAAAAAAAAAACTAGATTTTAGGAAAATCTAGAACAAAATACAATTTTAAAAGTCATATTTGAAACGTCCTTGCGGACGGTCGTACGTGAGAGTTGAATAACCGCTTGTCTAAATATATTATTAGAAGTTACACGAACGAACAATATGTACACACAATGTATGGAGATGGGATGTTTTTTTTAGTCTATTCGTAATTTTAAGACACTCGTCGGCGTTGTTCGCTGTGATTTTTAGATATTAGGGTGGGTGACGGGTTTTAACGCCGCGCTGTGATCGGAGTTGTGGAATAAATGGTGTTTTGATATATGGAATGTAATATTTAATATTTTCGTTTTTCTTTCTCTGACAACGAGGCTTAAGGCGGCGTTCGGTACTGTCTTTTAACATGTAGAGAATTTGATAGAGAGAGGGAAACGGATTTTCTTATATAGAAAAGGAGTTTCTTAACACTAGGTTCCCAAGTTCCCTCTGCCAAACCCATCGAATCAGCAATTATTGTTCCAAAAACTTGAATGTGGTTTGACTTCTATGATGCATATCGTGGGTTCGATAATTCGGAGCATTTTTCATTATATTTAAAAAGAAATCAAAATAAGCGCATTTTGAGAATTATTATCAATATTATATAAAATATATATTTTTTCTTAACATGTTTCAACTCTGTGAGTCATGCTGTGCATGTGATTATAATTTACTCGGCTTCACGCTGTATCACGCTCATGGCAGGGTAGGCAGAGGGAACTTGGGAACCTAGTGTTAAGACACTCCGTTCCCCACTCTCCGCTGAATTTGAGGTATTGAGAGAAGAAATTAAAATTTTAAATATATAATTTGAAAATATGAAATATATCATTTTCCATGATCGAACCCACAACCTATCGTTTACAGTCACACGCCTGTGCCGCTGCGCCACGACAGGCCTCAAATTTTTATTACACCGAAATATAAAAGTGCTAATTATTAAAGCGTATAGAGTAGGCGTTAGTTCAATATCCTTATGCCGAGTATTTTAAAGGACGATCAGTATGGCTTTGTTAATTTGTTTACTTCAAAGGTGAGGTCATCTTTAGTTTTTTTTTTATAGCTTCACGCTGTATCCCGCATTTGGCAGGATAAACCTGACCTGACCCTGAAATCTAGTCTTAAGAGACTGTTGCAATCTAGTGGCATTGAGTGTTGAGTGGCGGAACTCAACGCCGTGCTATGCCTCGTTACCAGAGCGAATATCGATCGGACTCATAATTTGTCACCGTTTACAGTTACACGCTTGTGCCCTTGTACAATCAATGGTCCGTATTTTATTCATTGTTTTAAAATTATTTATTTATATAGTTTTAAAATTAGTTATGTATAAGTGTTTGTCGCCTGAGACACTGAAGTTAGTGTTAGGGCACTCAGTTTCTTTTAAGCTTTGCGCCGAATTTCAGGTATAGCGTATTGAGTAGCTCACCACCGCAGTTGACCTTGTTACCAGAGAGAGTAAAGTAATGTAATTATTAAATATTCTATTTCTATCAGCGGGAATCGAACCCACAACCTGTCGTTTACAGTCACGTGTACACGTTCTAGCCCTGCTGTGCCAAGTCAGGCCTCGTACAGCGTGAACGGGGTAAGGAAATGGGGAGTAATATACGGGTAAGGAAATGGAGAGTCTTAACACTCGGTTCCCTCTGTCTGCCCTGCCATGTGCGGGATACAGCGTGATGCTGAGTGAGTTAGTTATATATATATATATATATATATATATATATATATATATATATATATATATATATATATATATATATATATATATATGTGTATATATATATATATATATATATATATATATATATATATATATATATATATATATATATATATATATATATATGTATATTTAATAGTAACCTTTGGCAAAACCAGTAGGAAATTAGATAATGAATTATTTCTGGAAATGATATACGCGGAATATGGTAAACAGATGCTCATCACTGGCCTTCTTGGCACAGTGTGTGACTGTATACGTGGTGGTTGTCAGTTCAATTCTCATTCGGGGGAATGTTTATATATGGGGGTGTATTAGTTAACGGCGTTGACTTCCGCCTCTCAACACGCAATATCTCGAATTCGGCGACGTGGGGAACTGTACTGAGTGTCTTAACACTAGGTTCCCAAGTTCCTTCGGCCTACTCTACCAAGTGCGGCATACAGCGTGAAGTTGATAGAAACCAAAAAAAGAATATATAAATTAAGATTTAAATATGGTTAGCCGTTTCTGAGATAAGCGCGTACAAATGCACTGACAAACAGAAAAAAAGAATATTAAATTACTATTTTAACATTAATAAACATCCTCTATAAGATGTTATGTATCGTCTATGTATAGACAGTTATTAGTTATATGTTTATTATACGTACTTAGCTTCACGCTATATCCCTAGCGCCTCTTTCGCCTCGTCCACTGTCATCAACCTCTTCATACTTGCCCTCCGAGAGGTCGTGCTTTACGTGGCCCTCTTCCAGTATCGTAAATACTGTATTTTCGAAGATCAACGAAGGTCTCCTTCTTCTAACCTAGTATATGTATTGATATAAATAAGATTACAAGGCAAAGAGATTAAAAGGCATTGAGTTCGGCCACCACCATAAAGTGGGGAAAGGAAGCGGAACGGAGTGTCTTAACACTAGGTTCCCAAGTTCCCTCTGCCTACCCTGCCGTGTGCGGGATACAGCGTGAAGCTGAGTGGAGTATATAAATAAGTCTTTGTTCTAAATTTTAAAATATATATTATAATAAGCGTTTCGAAACAATAAACTTTTAATGATACCATAAACGTGTGATGTTCTCAATTCCATTTTAAAATTGTCTTTATTTTAATGTATTCTGAATCCTTTAAGCGCAGTGGCGTTAAACCCCGCCATTTAATCCACTGTCAGCGGTACTTTGAACCGGTCCGTGCCAATTGTACAGACACACAAAATTGTTATTTTTAACATATTTTAAGTGTTATTCCACATTTAGGAAATATAAATATTTTTTTTAGCTTTACGCTGTATTCCGCACGAGGCAGGGTAGGCAGAGGAATCCCGGGATCCTAGTGTCAAGACACTCCGTTCCACTTCTGTTCCCCAGTTTCCGCCAAATTTGAGGCATTGCGTGTTGAGCGGCGGAACTCAACGCCGCGCTTTGCCTTATTACCAGAGCGAAGAAATGAAACATTAAATATTAAATTGAAAATATTAAATATTTCATTTCCTCGACTGGTGATCGAATCCAGAACCTGTCGGTTACAGTCACACGTTTGTGCCGCTGCGCCACGACAGGCCTCAGGAAATAAATAAATAAATATTTTTCTTAAATAACCTAAAATAATTGCGTACGTATTAGAAGGTCGACGTAGCTAGATAAGAACGTATTGCGTTGGTCAGAGTGCTTGAGCAGTTTGCAAAGTGGCCCGTGTTCAAAGGTTGTGGGTTCGATTCTCTTCTGAGGAAAATACATTAACTATATTTCGCCACTTAACACGCAATGCCTCTAGAATTCAACAAATAATGGGGTACCGATATTTACAGTGGAGTGTCTTAACACTAGGTTCCCATGTTCCCTCTGCCTACCCGGCCGCTGTGTGGGTTACAGCGTTAAGTTATCTACAGAGGAGTGTCTTAACACTAGGTTCCCATGTTCCCTCTGCCTACCCGGCCGCTGTGTGGGTTACAGCGTTAAGCCGTTTGAGTGAAAAGGAACATCGTGGGTGGTGACCCACGATGTTCCTTTTCACTCAAATACATTAAACATACGCCCTTGTCTTATTTAGTAAGGACACACGCCACTTGTAATTTTACTAATATATTTGACTTGCTCTACTTTTTGTTATTATATTAAGTAGTAATTCTGTGGCAAAAAGGGTGTAAGTATGGTTTTATAAAATTATAAATAAAGGGGCCTCTCGTGGCGCAGCGGCGCAAGCGTGTGACTGTAAACGACAGGTTGTGGGTTCGATACACACGAGAGGAAATGATATATTTAATATTTCTAATTAAATATTTAATGTTTTAATTTCTCATGGTAAAAAGGCAAAGCGCGGCGTTGATTTCTACCACTGAACATACAATGCCCTAAAATTCGGTGAAAAGTGAGTGGGTAACGTAAGTGGAACGGAGTGTCTTAACACTAGGTTCCCTAATTCCTTCTGCCTACTCTGCCGTGTGCGGGAAGCTGCGTGAATGCGCGTGAATGAGGAAAATGTAATAATTAAAAGCGAAATTATCCTTTGTAAAGCTAGTGTTATGACTCTCCGTTCGCTATTCTCCGCCGATTTTTTAAGACATTGTGCGTTGAACAGTGGAAGTGAACACCGCGAAAAGTTTATTGCAAAGTCATTTGCAGGAAAACTGCATCTTATTTGTGACGTAGGATATATCTTTGACAGTACGCCCGTCCAGTTATTTCACGGAAACTTAAAATAGTATTATTACTTTTCTTATGGAAAGAAATTGCCTGGAATTTGTCATTATCACGCTGTACCCCGAGAGGGAACTTGGGAACCTAGCGCTAAAACACTCCGTTCAGTTATTCTTTCAGGCCTTTGAGGCCTCAAATTGGTCGGATCACTCAGTGTCTTAATGGGTACAGAGTGTCTTTACATAAGGTTCCCAGGTTCCCTCTGCCTACTTTCTTAAGTGCCGGATACAGCGTGATGCTAAAAAATAAAATATGTTACTCTAATACTAATTAATAGTTGCTTTCACGTTTTATTTATTATTTCTTATCTTCTTAAATACATGTCGTACGCAAATATTGAGTTCACTCGGGCATTGAACTGGTGTCCTTCGGATTTCGCTTGCTTTTTATAATGAAAGAATAGAGAATATACATATATACGTAACGTTAACCGATAGTAGTAGAAATTAGTATGTAAATAATTATTTATAGTTGCAGAGAAAAGTAGCATAATTAACTCGGCTTCACGCTGTATCCTGCATAAGGCCGGGTAGGCAGAGGGAACTTGGGAACCTAGTGTTAAGACACTCCGTTCCATTTCTATTTCCCATTTTTCGCCGAATTTGAGACATTGCGTGATGAGTGGCGAAACTCAACCCCGCGTTTTATCTTGTTAACAGAGCGAAGAAATTTAAACATTTAAAATTTAATTTAAAAATATTCTACACGACAGGGCATTAGCATTTTAAGCATAATTAAAAAAGGCAAAGCGCGGCGTTGAGATCCGCCACTTAACACGCAATGCCTCAAATTTGGCGAAAGGTGAGAAACGGAAGTGACGAAAAAAAATACGTTTAATTTTTTTTTTAACTATAAGTGGTGTCCTGGACGTAATAAAGTACTTTGTCTCCTTAGCATCACCAGTCTATTATCATAGCTTATCTTATTATGTCGCGGTACTCAACGCCGCGGGTTTTCATATCAGAACAAAAGAAGAAAATAATTGCTCGTCCGAAGTATGTATCGAACCCAAAAAATCATCCACTGCACTTACAGTCAAAAGTGTACTGAGTCTATATGATATAATTTATTTTATGAATATATATATATATATATATATATATATATATATATATATATATATATATATATCTATATATATATATATATATATATATATATATATATATATATATATATATATATATATATATATATATATATATATATATATATATATATATATATATATATATATATATATATATATATATATATGTGTATTCTGATAGATAGAAATATGTAATGGTGCAGTGAAACAAGTGTGTGACTGTAAACACAACAGGTAGTGAGTTCGACTCCACTTGAGAAAGTCAAATTTAAATATTTGTGTGTTTCTTCGCTTTAGTAACAACATTTGATAACTTAAATTTGACGGAAGTCGGAAACGGAAGTCTGAATCGGAATGGAGTGTCTTAACACTAGGTAAAAAAATATACTATAATACTAGAGAAAGGAACCCCAACGTACGTGCCCTACCTAATTCCAAAAAAAAAAAATGGATAAACTCTTTTTTCCCTCCGCCTACCCCGCTGTTTGCGGGATACAGCGTGATGCAGAAAAAAAAAGTTTTCCTCAAAATGTAGGTTATACCACTTTAAGCAGACTTTCGAATCTGGGACGGCCTGTAGGGCAGTGAGCCTTGAGATGCAACGCTTGTGTGCACTCTAAAATAATCGTTCTAAATATCATGAATTTTATGCCAAATATTGTTGTAACTTCAACATGGCGTGTTTATATTGTTTTTAATGGAATGGCCTTGGTTCCGGGCTCGCTTTTTATAGCTTCACGCTGTATCCCGCACACGAGTCAGAAACTTAGTGTTAAGACACTTCTTCATCCACTTTCTCCTAAATATTGAGACATTGCGTGTTAAGTTGCGAATATCAACGCCGCGTTTTGTTACAGCGAAGATATGACAATATTAAATACGGCATTACCTCATGTGAAGGTCGAACCCACTACATATCGCTTGTGCCTCTACGCCACGACAGGTTACAATAAATTGTTTTATTAGACTTTATGGATTATTGGCCATATTTTCAAAAGGAAATAGCACAAGTTGTAAATCCATACAGCCTTTACACAGCAAGTTGAATGTGACAGTTAGTTATCTGTGACCATATACGCTATTGTCACATTCGATTCACGCCATATATAATCTGTGGTAAATCAAACATAGACTAAAAAGGATAAACATATGGATGGATATTGGCTAGGGCTGTTGAAATTATTATTAAAAAAAATAAAAGAAGTAAATAATCTCTTCTTGGCGTAATGCTTGTAGCTCATGATTTGCTAATCCAATTTTCGTCAAACTTATCCGAGAACCACCGCCATGGACAAGGATTTGTTCATTTACAAGTTTTATTAATTTAAAAGTTACGGTGCGAAGGATAATAGTGGTAACAGACGACCGAACCGAACTTCGATTTCGGTTCGCCATCGAACCATGCCATAAGCATGGTTAGATGGCCAACCAAAATCGAAGTTCAGTTCGGTCGTCTGTTGAGGCTATAATCTTTTTTAACTTTTAACTTTTTTTTTTTTGCGTCGTTAGTTCAATAATTCCGAAATCTGTTTGTATTTATATTATCATTTTTTTAGCTTTTGTAATAGATTTAATTGTGTACAGAAAAAGAGAGAAAGTAGAAAGATATCAATGAAAACCTAGCGTTAAAACTCTCCATTATCGCTACTTTAAGAAGTAAAGTATATAATATTTTGAAATGTAATATTTATTATTTTCATTTCTTCGCTCTGGTAACAAGGCAAAGCGTTGAGCTCCACCACTACTTACGCAATGCTTCAATTCGTCGGAAAGTGGAGAACGGAACGGAGTGTCTTAACACTAAGTTCTCTCTGCCTACCCTGCGATGTGCGGGAAACAGCGTGAAGCTGAAAAAAATATCAATTTAATTGTTCATAATTGCTGTTCAGCCCTGATAATATTAATTTTCTATACTTATTTATCTCGATAGGGCAAAGATAGTTCAATGAGATGTCCTCAACTTGTATTACAAGGTAGTCTACTGCGACCGATGTTGTAAAGTATTTATTGTATAAGACTATCGTGGTTTAACGCTGCGTTTGTAGAATTGTTTGTGCTATTATAAGGTTCAAAAAAAATGATTAGAGGGGAGATTTTTTTTGGTTGTATCCCGCACTTGGCGGTGTAGGTAGAGGAAACTTGGGAAGCTAGTGTCAGGTCACTTTACGGACAACGCGTGTGACTGTCAACGACAGATTGTAGGTTCGATCCCCACTCGAGGAAATGTAATATTGAATAGTTTTATTTCTTTGCTCTGGTAACATGGCAAAACAAATTAGAAGGGAAGTACAACATATAGATTTGTATACATATATATATATATATATATATATATATATATATATATATATATATATATATATATATATATATATATATATATATATATATATATATATATATATATATATATATGTAACAAGCGTATAAGAATTTCGACGTAGCATGATGAGAACGTATGGCTTAGTTAGAACGTATGGGAACTTGGGAACCTAGTGTTAAGACACTCCGTTCAATTTCTATTTCCCATTTTTCGCCGAATTTGAGACATTGCGTGATTAGTGGCGGAACTCAACGCCGCGCTTTATCTTGTTAACAGAGCGAAGAAATTTAAACATTTAAAATTTAATTTAAAAATATTCTACACGACAGGGCATTAGCATTTTAAGCATAATTAAGAAAGGCAAAGCGCGGCGTTTAGATCCGCCACTTAACACGCAATGCCTCAAATTTGGCGAAAGGTGAGAAACGGAAGTGAAGAAAAAAGATACGTAATATTTTTTTTTTTAACTATAAGTTGTGTCCTGGATGTAATACAGTACTTTGTCTCCTTAGCATCACCAGTGTATTATCATAGCTTATCTTATTATGTCGCGGTACTCAACGCCGCGGGTTTTCATATCAGAACAAAAAGAAGAAAATAATTGCTCGTCCGAAGTATGTATCGAACCCAAAAAATCATCCACTGCACTTACAGTCAAAAGTGTACTGAGTCTATATGATAAGTATAATTTATTTTATGAATATTATAAATAAGTATATTGTGTATTCTGATAGATAGAAGTATGTAATGGTGCAGTGAAACAGGTAGTGAGTTCGACTCCACTTGGGACAGTCAAATTTAAATATTTGTGTGTTTCTTCGCTTTAGTAACAACATTTGATAACTTAAATTTGACGGAAGTCGGAAACGGAAGTCTGAATCGGAATGGAGTGTCTTAACACTAGGTAAAAAAATATACTATAATACTAGAGAAAGGAACCCCAACGTACGTGCCCTACGTAATTCCAAAAAAAAAAAATGGATATACTCTTTTTCCCTCCGCCTACCCTGCTGTTTGCGGGATACAGCGTGATGCTGAAAAAAAAAGTTTTCCTTAAAATGTAGGTTATACCACTTTAAGCAGACTTTCGAATCTGGGACGGCCTGTAGGGCAGTGAGCCTTGAGATGCAACGCTTGTGTGCACTCTAAAATAATCGTTCTAAATATCATGAATTTTATGCCAAATATTGTTGTAACTTCAACATGGCGTGTTTATAATATTGTTTTTAATGGAATGGCCTTGGTTGCGGGCTCGCTTTTTATAGCTTCACGCTGTATCCCGCACACGAGTCAGAAACTTAGTGTTAAGACACTTCTTCATCCACTTTCTCCTAAATATTGAGACATTGCGTGTTAACTTGCGAATATCAACGCCGCGTTTTGTTACAGGGAAGATATGACAATATTAAATACGGCATTACCTCAAGTGAAGGTCGAACCCACTACATATCGCTTGTGCCTCTACGCCACGACAGGTTACAATAAATTGTTTTATTAGACTTTATTGATTATTGGCCATATTTTCAAAAGGAAATAGCACAAGTTGTAAATCTATACAGCCTTTACACAGCAAGTTGAATGTGACAGTTAGTTATCTGTGACCATATACGCTATTGTCACATTCGATTCACGCCATATATAATCTGTGGTAAATCAAACATAGACTAAAAAGGATAAACATATGGTTGATATTGGCTAGGGCTGTTGAAATTATTATTAAAAAAAAATAAAAGAAGTAAATAATCTCTTCTTGGCGTAATGCTTGTAGCTCATGATTTGCTAACCCAATTTTCATCAAACTTATCTGAGAACCACCGCCATGGACAAGGATTTGTTCATTTACAAGTTTTATTAATTTAAAAGTTACGGTGCGAAGGATAATAGTGGTAACAGACGACCGAACCGAACTTCGATTTCGGTTCGCCATCGAACCATGCCATAAGCATGGTTAGATGGCCAACCAAAATCGAAGTTCAGTTCGTTCGTCTGTTACGGCTATAATCTTTTTTAACTTTTAACTTTTTTTTTTTTACGTCGTTAGTTCAATAATTCCGAAATCTGTTTGTATTTATATTATCATTTTTTTAGGTTTTGTAATAGATTTAATTGTGTACAGAAAAAGAGAGAAAGTAGAAAGATATCAATGAAAACCTAGCGTTAAAACTCTCCATTATCGCTACTTTAAGAAGTAAAGTATATAATATTTTGAAATGTAATATTTATTATTTTCATTTCTTCGCTCTGGTAACAAGGCAAAGCGCGGCGTTGAATTCCACCACTACATACGCAATGCTTCAATTCGTCGGAAAGTGGAGAACGGAACGGAGTGTCTTAACACTAAGTTCTCTCTGCCTACCCTGCGATGTGCGGGAAACAGCGTGAAGTTGAAAAAAATATCAATTTAATTGTTAATATTTTCTGTTCAGCCCTGATAATATTAATTTTCTATACTTATTTATCTCGATAGGGCAAAGATAGTTCAATGAGATGTCCTCAACTTGTGTTACAAGGTAGTCTACTGCGACCGATGTTGTAAAGTATTTATTGTATAAGACTATCGTGGTTTAACGCTGCGTTTGTAGAACTGTTTGTGTTAGTATAAGGTTCAAAAAAAATGACTAGAGGGGAGGTTTTTTTGGTTGTATCCCGCACTTGGCGGTGTAGGTAGAGGAAACTTGGGAAGCTAGTGTCAGGGCACTTTACGGACAACGCGTGTGACTGTCAACGACAGGTTGTAGGTTCGATCCCCACTCGAGGAAATGTAATATTGAATAGTTTTATTTCTTTACTCTGGTAACATGGCAAAATAAATTAGAAGGGAAGTACAACATATAGATTTGTCAATCGTCGTGCTGGGGCACGAGCGTGCGACTGTAAACGAGTTTTGCCACTCAACACGCAATGTCTCCAGAATTAGGCGAAGAGTAGAGAACAGAGTGTCTTAATACTATATTCCCAGGTTCCCTAGTTTCCCTCTGCTCTACACTGCTAAGCTGCTAGCTGCTACACATATACATATATATATATATATATATATATATATATATATATATATATATATATATATATATATATATATATATATATATATATATATATATATATATATATATATATATATATATATGTATATATATATATATATATATATATATATATATATATATATATATATGTATATATATATATATATATATATATATATATATATATATATATATATATATTATATATATATATATATATATATATATATATATATATATATATATATATATATATATATATATATATATATATATATATATATATATATATATATATATATATATATATATATATATATATATATATATATATATATATATAAATTTAAATTTAGTATTTTCTGTCCTAAGTGGGGAATAACACTTTAAAAAATAGTAAAAATATTCACACTATATTTTAGCAAGGTTCCCTCAACATTCAGTTTTTTTTATATATAATAATATTTAATTTAACAAAATAATTATGATTTTTATATAAATATTAGCTAAAATTTTAGTTTTCAATATATAAATATTATCTTAAAAGTGATAATGTTATCAGAACAGTAAATTAATTAAGATTAGTGAATAAAACAGTGTAATTCAAGCGGGCGAAGCCGCCAACGGGTCGCTAGCTTACAATATTAGTAGGATTTGTTGTTGTGCGAACGCGTTGGCTGTATAACCTTGAACCTGTGCCGGCCGTTTAAAAAACATTCTATTGACGTAAATTTGGGCGCGAAACGGAACGTACAATATAGACTTTTAAATTGAAGTTCAATGGACAGTGTAGATAAAGATTTTGATGGAGAGATGAGTAAAAGTGATTATTGGCGATTTTAAATTTGGCGTTCGGCGTTGAGTTACGTAATGGTATGGAACTTAACTCTAGTTTCTCCAGGATTAATGAATTATTTGTATAGATGAAGATTGTGATATGGAGATGAGTGAGTGATTGTTGGAGATTCATATTTATTGCGTTCGGCGTTGAGTTACGTAATGGTGTGGAACTTAACTCTAGTTTCACCCGGATTAATGAATTATTTGTATAGATGAAGATTGTGATATGGAGATGAGTGAGTGGTTGTTAGGGATTTATATTTATTGCGTTCGGCGTTGAGTTACGTAATGTTGTGGAACTTAACGCTAGTTTCAGCATCAGAATTGAATTATTTGTATTTCCCAGCTTAATTAACAAGTAGCATGCGCAGTGTTGTTCAACACGGAATGTTCAAGTGTCTTGCTTCACGCTCTTTCCCGCATATGTTTTTATTTTTTTTTTTAAAAAGACTGGTCTCATTTTGATAAGATAACGTTTAATTTTATACGTACGGTCACGCATGAGAGCAAATTATATGAAAATGTGGTTAAAACTTTCAACAATATTATTCACTCTCACAAGTTTTCGCGAACTTTCTAACACGTTTTAATTATACATACATATATTAGTAGAGAATTTCTAAAATAAAACAAAAAAAGTTTTTCACGACGTATCCCGCTCATGGCACGGGGCACTTGGGAACCTTGAAAATCTTGGAGGTTCCGTTCCGTTTCCCACTTTTCGCTGTATTTAAATCAATGCATGTTCAGTAGTGGAACTCAACGCCGCCATTTGCCTTGTTACCAGAGCGAAGAAATGAATAATGAGCTTCACGCTGTATCCCGCACATGGCAAGGTAGGCAGAGGGAACTTGGAAAGCTAGTGTTAAGGCACTCTGTTCCACTTCCGTTCCTAACTTTCCGCCGAATTTGATTACATGTTCAGTGGCGGAACTCTACGCCGCGCTTTGCCTTGTTACCAGAGTGTAGAAATGAAAATATTAAATATTTAATTTTAAAATATTAAATATTTCATTTATTGAAATGGAGATCGAACCCACAACCTATCGTTTACAGTTACACACTTGTGCTCCAGCGCCTCGACAGGCCTCAAAGGTAGTAACAATATATACACAACACAATGCACCAGACGTCTGTCTGTACGTCTATATATACCTTATATATATATATATATATATATATATATATATATATATATATATATATATATATATATATATATATATATATATATATATATATATATATATATATATATATATATATATATATATATATATGTATATATATATATATATATACATACATATATGTATATATATAAAATTTATCATTTCACGTGAACACTTTAAAAATAAACGTGAAAGCTCCGAAAATAATATGTATATTTTCCTAAAAGTCATAATATTTTACGGTCGACCTTCTAACTATCGCTAGTGTAGAAATCGATGACCTGACTTCAATTTTAGATGAACAAAGTCAGTCAAGGTGCTGGATTGTCGTTAAAATGTTAATTAGTTAGGTGACTGGCAAGGGGATACGGGTTCGATTACCGCTGGGCAATTTTGTACATATTAGACTAGGTTTTGTGTTGCCTTTGCTTTTTGTATTTTTTTTCAGCTTCACGCTGTATCCCGCGCGTGGCAGGGTAAGCAGAGGCAACTCGATCACTCGGTTCCGTTCGTTACTTTCCGCTGAATTTAAGGCATTACGTGTTGAACTCAATGGCGGATCTCAACGCCGCGCTTTGTCTCGTTACCAGAGCGAAGAAATAAAAAATTTAATATTTAATTTGAAAACATGAAATATTTAATTTCTACCAGTGTGTATCGAACCCGCAACCTCATAATTTATGTCAGGAAGCCGAATCAAAAAGATATTGCGGTTTTCCATAGTAAATTTATTAGTATATCAGTTTCTAGCAGTTCCTGAGATTTGCGTGTCTAACCTAACACGCTTACATTTATAATGTTAAATATAGATCTATTGTAAAACAGTATTTAGTTAAAACTGCCCCTATTTGTATATTCCAATGGTCAGTGAGACAGTATTTACATCTACGATTCACACTGTATCCCGCATTTAGCGGGATACGCAGAGGGAAAGGGAAGTGTTAACACAATCTGGACGTTATTCATGTTTATGAAAACTCCAACCCTGAATGCGGAGGAAACGGCGAATTTAAATTAAAACTGACCTTACATTAAATAATACGCTCTGAAACATCTCAGGGTTTTAAGAAGCATATTATTTGAAGAGATTTATCCTTTTGGAACGTTAATTCGTTCGTAACAAACAAAAGTGAAACAAAGAAACATAAATCTTTAACAAAATTTAATGCGCGCGCGCAACATATTGCACTTTATTTTTATCTATGATTGCGTTTGGTTATTACGATATCGACACGTGGCTCTTCTTGATAAACTAAGTACGGCTTTACTTTAAAGTTGTTTATTTATAATTCAAATTAGTCTGACCTAACTTATACAACGATTAGATTCAGTTCGTGTATACCATCACAATCTCTGTTCATTCCATTTCAGGAAAACACTTCCACCGTTCACGCTGTATCCCGCAAATGGTAGGCTAGGCTGAGGCAACTTGGAAACCTAAACTGGGACAATAGGTTTCGTTTCCCACTTTTCGCCGAATTTGAGCCATTGCCTGTTGAGTGGCGGGATTTAACGCCGCGCTTGGCTTTTTACGAATAAATAAGAAAATAAATATTTAAATTGAAAATATTTCATTTCTCCGAGTGGAGATCTAACCCACGATCTAATATCCCCCCGCATCTATAGACATATTCCATTTCGGGATTCCAGTCTCAATTCCATGTTGGAAAATCATCACAATATATATTTTGGTCTGTGACAATGCCATTTGGTACATAAAACATTCGCCCCGATTTTCCGAAAATATCATTTATATCGCCGCGCTTATACCCCAAAAGTGTTGTGGAAAAATAAACGTTTGACACGTCTTGGATTCACGCCATGTGCAAACGGCCTCTGTGTCAAACGAAAGGCACGGAGCGCAGTGGCAGTCCAGTCCACTCGCGTGCATTCTGGTTATTTCTGATTGTATGCAAATATGACTGATCTGTCGTCGACGCTGCTATACGCCATGTCCTTGCCAAGATTCGGAGTTTTGATGTTTTTGGGAATGTTGCTTTTTGATTTCTTTTGTTTGTTTTTTGGAGTAGTGTTTGGATTTTTTTTTCTTTTTTGGATTTGCGACTCGAATTTTCTTCTTGGCTTCGCCTGATTTGAATTATAATATTTTATTTACAAGTCTCAATTACTTTGTTTTTTATATATTCTTTATTGCACTTAAAAAGGCATAATAAAATAAACAATAATTAAAGTTAGTTCACAACGGTGGACTTATTTCTAAAAGAAATCTCTTCCAGCCAACCAATGGGAGTGGGTGACTGTTAAATAGCGGGGAAAGATTAAAGTACAGTAATACAATTTGTAAAATTATAAATACACATATTATATATATCATATTAAAGACAAAAATTTTTAAAATATCATTATCAGTTTTAAGACAATATTTATACATTGACAAGTATTTTTTTTAGCTAAATCAATGAAAAATTGTAATATTTTTGTCGAACTTAATTATATTAAAAATTAATAAAATGTCACTAAAAGCTATGGGAAAATTTTCCAAAATAAAATAGTGAAAACTGCAATTAAACTTGGTTATACGTGTTCGAGATTAGCGCGTACAAATGCATACAATTTTGAGTCTTATTACAAAAATAAACATCCCATATAAGATGTGATTTAATATATCTTCCATGAACAGACAACGATCAGTTACAGATTAATTATAAGTATAGATAGAAAGTTTTCGGTTATGACTCACTTATGGTAGGGTCTCGTTTCCGAGTTTGTATAGTAAACCCTCGAGAGGAAAATGAAGAACAGTGCCTACATAGTTATCTTTGCCTCATGCTAATCTCGACCTGCCGATGAAAGCTAGTTAAATATACGTTTATACCAAATATATGATTAAAACGAGGCATACCGCGGCGTTCAGTTTCGCCACTCATAACGCAATGACCCAAGAATTCATTGGACAGTGGAGAACGGAGTGTCTTAACACTAAGTTTCTGAGTTCTTAAACAATGGTTTATATATATATATATATATATATATATATATATATATATATATATATATATATATATATATATATATATATATATATATATATATATATATATATATATATATTTATATATATATATATATATATATTTATATATATATATATATATATATATATATATATATATATATATATATATATATATATATATTTATATATATATATATATATATATATATATATATATATATATATATATATATATATATATATATATATATTATATATATGTATATATATATATATATATATATATATATATATATATATATATATATATATATATATATATATATATATATATATATATATATATATATATATATATATATATATATATATATATATATATGTATATATATATATATAATTATATATATAAAAATATAAATATAAATTATTTTTTTATCGTCTATTTAATTCTTATATTGCTTTCTTACTTTGTGTGGTTTAATCATATTCTTTCACTCTTTTCTTGCGTAGCAGAGTAGACTGAGGGAACCTAGGGCATGTGCCGTGTGCAGTGGCATCTCGTAACTTAACGCGGCGACTTGTCTTGTTACCAGATCGTGGAAATGTGAATAATTTTAACATAATTTTTCCCCATGTAGGGATCAGGCGTAAAAAGGTTTTGAGTTTAATAAGGCAAACCGCGGCGTTGTATACCGCACCTTAACAAAAAAAAAATAGGGCTTGAGAGTGTTATAACACTAGGTTCCCAGGTTCCCTCAGACTACCCTGCTATTAGCGGAATACAGCGTGTAGCTAAAAAAAATTACCCTCCCCCCCACGAGCGGGAATCGAACCCATAGCTCAGTAGGACACACATCCGTTACTTATCTATATTTATCTACGATACGTCAATGTTTATACTATGTAGTATCAAAAGCGTGTACACGTGGCGATTGTTTGTACGATGTAAATGACAGATCTTTATTGCGTACGTAGAAATTGAAGCTATCGTTGCGCAATTCGCGAATTGTGGACTTGATGAGCGCGGCGTTGTGTTCCGCCGATTGACAGAAAAGTTGAACGGAAAGTAACTAGAATTGGTGGTTTGATATTAGTAATTATTTTGATATTTTTACTTTTGTTGAGGATATTTTCCAACGGCGTTAAACTCTGCTGTTCAACTTTCTAGCATTCAGTGGAAAGTGCGTACATTAAATTTTGTAGTTCTCTCTGTCTTCTCTGCTAAGTCGTTAGAAATGAACCTGTGACCAGCTGCGTGTTCTGGAAAGAACGTATGAAAAAATAAAATAAAACGCAATATAAAGTAAAATAAACACGTACCTTTTCTTATTACCTTAATCATTTCGTCATATGACTCACAATTGACTTAAACGACCAATTTAAAATGATCCATCTATAGTATGCTAAACACTTTTCTTTGTTTTACTTTTTTCTGTTTTACGCTGTATCCCGCAAAAAAAAAAAACAGGGAAATGGAGAAAAGATAGTGAGAAAACACTCTGTTTTACACGTACACACGTGGATCTATAATTATAAACTGAAATCGGTTTCACTGCAATGCGGGATACTGCGTGAAACTGAAAAATAATTTATTTCAGCTTCACGTTGTATCCTGCACATTAGATGGTAGGCAGAGGGCTTAACTTTCCACCGAATCTGAGGCATTGCGTTGTGTGTTAGTGGCGCAACTTAACCCTGCACTTTGCCTTATTACCAGAACGAAGATATGAAAATATTATATATTTCATTTCTTCGAGTGGGGATCGAATCCACGACCCGTCGCATTTACCGCCACATGCTTGTGCCGCTGCGCCCACTCAGGCCTCTCTTGTAAAATAATAATATATAAGATATGTAAGATATGAAAAAGATTAATATATTTTCAAATGCGATTTGTCGTGGACTGTAAAATTTAAAGGCCAAGAGCTCTGGTCAATGAACGCTGTATTTCTCATTTTCTGATTCGTCGCAGTACTAAACGGGGCGTCGGCGAGCGCGCACGCGTTCCGTTGCCGCACGTCAACAAAGAGTTATCTATACCTTATCTGTGGAAGGCGGGAACACGATTTCTGGATAGATTCAATATCTAAAAAATAGCCAAATATTAGTTTTTTGAGCCCTCATTTTTATTCCAAGGTTTTCAACCCCCGGTAGAAGCGTTCGTCGATTTACGTGAGCCTAATTAGCAATATGTCAAATGTTAAACGTATTCTTGGTATAAATAATTCAATTTAGTTGTTTCGAATTTAAATATATGTAAATAGTTCAGCCGAACTCGGTGCTTTTCTTTCTTTAATTTTTATTTTTTTGTTAAGGAAATCTTTGTTTTATTACTTTCTTATCGTCTTTGTTTGAGACTGCCGTTTCAAGGTTGCGTTATCTTCCCGTTTAGGTTTCCCGAGAACTAGTGGACTGATTGGCGTGCAGCCAAAAAAACTGAACATTTATCCTAGTGACTCAGTGAAAATGTGTCCAAGCGAGATGTGCGTTAATATTTACCAACATGTAAGTCACTCGTGACAGTGTACCAAAATGTCTCCCGACAAACGTAAAAAGAAGATCAACGAAATTAACAAAAACAATCACCAAACAAGGACTTGACTTCAGCCCAGTGATAAAATTATAATAATAAACCTTATTTGGTTATGATCTCATTATTTTAGTGCTCAACCCTTATAAAGACTGAATAACTTAGGTTCGACTTAAACATGATCGCCTTGAAAAAACTTTACGGAGACGAGCTTCTCCGCCTAGCTTTAGTCCTTAGCCTATTAAAAGCAAGCCCGGAGGAGTACCTCGAGCTGGAGACGCAGCAGCTTGCTGGTCTCCATATATCCAATGGATCGGACTGGTCTTTGGAACATGAGGCTCGCACCCTGATAAGACCACGACACGTCCACCCCAAGTCGCTTGACCACATATTGATGAACTATGAAAGACAACTGTTCGAAGAGCTCAACTCCCTCGGACGTTATAACTACTTGGAAAACAATGAACGGATATGGTATAATCAGGGTTCGATTCATACATATTTACTAAATAATGTTGCGACCGATACAGTCGCGCCCGGGTTGTCCCAGGAGGCAGTCCACGATGAAACCGTTCAGGACAACGTTTCGTCGGATGAAAACGTCGCTCAGGAAGTGAAAGTTGAAGAGGAAAACCAAGAACAACCAGATGCGGTTGTCACGCTATCAGCTGACTTCCTACAGAATCATACGGAGTCGGATATATTTGCTGAAATATCGAGTCGCTCTTTCGATGTAAACGAATTTCTCGTACCGAACGAGATGCAGATTAAAAAAGAACCGGAATCTGAGGAAGATTTAATTGTGAGTGTGAAACAGGAGAGAGAAGATGACTTGTACAGTGATAACGCGATTGACGACTTCGTACCATACTTTTCGGCGAAAGCTGGAAAGTTGGAACTTGGAGAACCAAATTCAGTGTTTCATCAGAATCTAGCAGACCTTCAGGATTATGAAGAACTGTTCGACGATGTGAAGGAACTCAAAAATGATTTGGAATTCTTGGACGTGAAAAAACAGCAGGAGAACTTGGAACAATATCTTCTGGAAAACACACCTCTTGACGCAGAGGTCTACGAACTGGCACCGATGTTTGAAGAGGAACTTGTGGTAGGAGTGAAGAGAGAAAGAGCCAGCACCAGTTTTACTTCCGCCAGCTCAAGCGGTGTGAGCGAGATGGATGTATCGTCTGACAAGGAAGTGCCTGATGTGAAATTGGAACCTGATGAAGGTCATCACAGTGGTGATGAGCTGACTCAAGAGGTTAGTTTTTTGATGTATATGTCATTTTATTTTGATTTTTATTGCACGCAACCTGACGGTGATTGCTACGAGTAAATTCAAAGTTCACTGCATTATTTATAAGTTAAATTGAAATTGGTAAACAAAGTTTGTATTTTTCCGAATTGTATTTTCTGCGTGTTAGTTTTTTTTTTTTAAAGCGTCACTCCGTATTCCGCATACATTACGGCAGGAACAGTGAACACTATCTCTTAGAAACATTGTGTGTTAAGTTACAGAGCTTAACGCCGCATGTTTTCTTATTACCGGAACAAGGAAATTAATTTCTCTCAAATCGGAATTGAACCCACAACCGTCGTCTTCCAAAACAATGTAATATATACATATGTCATAAATACCCGGAACCTTGTGTTACCTACGTTTTTTTAATATATATAATCAATTATGATTGCTAAACAGATAAGCTTGACCTCCGTAATATTTGTTAATAATTTTCTTTTAACTGATAAAGAAGGTGAATGAACTCAGATAAAATGAAAGTTTGTTTATACAACTGACTCTTTCAGATTCACGTTGTATATCGCACATGGCAGCGTAGGCAGAGGGAACTTGGGAACCTAGTGTTGAAACACTCCGTTTCCGCCGAATTTGAGACATTGCGTGTTGAGTGGCGGAACTCAATGCCACGCTTTGCCTTGTTACCTGGGCGAAGAAATGACAACATTATATATTTTAATTGAAAATATTAAATATTTCATTTTCTCGAGTGTGTATCGAACCCAGAATCTGTTGTTTACAGTCACACGCTTGTGCCGCTGCGCCATCATAGGTCTCAGCTTATACAATGCAAGTGCCAAATGACTCTAATAATAGATATGTACTAAATATTACAGCACATATAAATATTTGAACGTAGCAAGATTTGAACACGCACCTCTTGTTTACCTTCCATGCGATCTGATCACTATGCCATATGTTCTTATCAAGCTATGATATTCTTTTATGAACGATTTACAGGGTGTGTTAGTACTTTGACTTTTACTGCAAGTCCGAGGCCTGCTAGCGTAGTGGCACTAATGTGTTACTGTAAACGACAGATTCTGGGATTCAATTCCCAGTCGAAGAAATTAAATATTTAATACTTTCAAATTAAATATTTCACGTTTTGATTTCTTCGTTCTGGTAACACGTAATGCCTCAAGGTGGGGAACAAAACGGAGTGTCTTAACACTAGGTTCCCAGGTTCCCTTTTCCTATAAAAATATAATCGTGATCGTTAAATTTCAGTTTATACTACTTTTATATTTGTAGAGTCTGACCTAGTTTCTATATATGGGTTCGACCTCCATCTAACGTTAGTCATAGTAAGGCTGGCCTAAAGATAATTCCTATATGCCTCATGGTTGTATTGTTTACGCGGCTTCGCCCGCTTGAATCAAACTATTTTATTGACTGATCTCAATTACTCTCTTGTTCTTATAACATTATCACTTTTAAGAAAATATCTATACATTGAAAACTTTAACTGAAATAAAATTAATAAAAATTTTGTAGCAACCTTGTCGGTATCAATATTGTAACTTGGCTTAACTTTTTTATCGTTTAGTTAAGTGGTGGACCTTAAGGCGCGTTTCGCCTTCTTCCCCGAAAGAAATGAGAACAATGAGGATCGAACCCACAACCAGTAGCTTTTACAGTCACACGCTTGTGCCACTGCGCCACGATAGACAATAAGTTAAGATATTTTTAAATAAGATATTTTTTTTAACTAATTTAGTTAAAACAAACACTAAATGTTGCCAAACTGTAGTAGTGAAAACTATATTTAAATCTGATTAGCCGTTTCTGAGATTAGTGTGTACAAACAAACAATTTAAATACTACTATTTTGTTCCCTATTACATAAACAAACACCCCCTATATGATGTTATTTAATATATCTCCCATGAACAGACAGAGATCGGTTACAGATTTATTATAAGTATAGATACAGAATAGTTACAGTTAATTATTAAAAATGGTTGTAATTAACATACTACTTTTCAGTTTCGTAACTTAACGCCGCCCTATGAAAATAATACATTGTCTTGAGTGGAAATCGAACCCATAACCGTTGCCAGACATTGCCTTACTTCTCTACAATAGCCTGCATTTTTCGTAGACTAAGTTCCCAAGTTCCTCCTGCCTTCCCAGCTATATGCGGGATGCTGCGTGAAGCTACAAAACAACTATTTTATTAAACGTTAAAGGTATACAAAATAAGATATAATTTTAAAGTGTTTACATATCATCATATGACCTAAATGTTCAAGTATTTTACTTAAAGCTGTTTTTAAAAAATTAAAATTTTATGTATATTTCGCTTATAAATGGGGAACGGAACAGATTGTTTTGATACTAGGTTCCCAAGTTCCCTCTGACCACCCAGCCATGTGCGGGGTACAGCGTGGCTCTTTTATATGTGTGTGGCTGTTCAGATTTTGGCTCCATCATCAGACCAGCTCTTCAGTACCACATTATTGTATTGCTACCTAAGATATATACGTCGAGAAAAAAAAATCCGATCCAAAATATTGGAGAGAGAGAGAGAGAGAAAAACGGCGCGACAATCACAGCTGAAAGTTATCTATCCAAGACTCGCCAACCGTACTATAGTATCCAGGTTTATATATTTTGTTTAAGGTCGAAAGGTGGCCAGAGCGTTGCCTGTCTACTGTAAGTTCAATAAACGTCTGAAATGTTCGAATCAATATTGGTATGTACAGCTTCGGCTTCACGCTGTAACCCGCAGCGGGTTAGCAGTTCTTCCCTTTGTGTTTAAGGATAATAAGTGTAGATTGGTGGTGTTTAACGCCGCTGTTTATATTTTTGCAAGCTTCCTTCAACATGTGGTATATGTTTTATTGAAATCAGTTAATATAAAAAAGAGTTAAGTCGATATAAAATATTTAGTTGGACTCAATTGCTACAATTATTTTATTCATTGAGCTTGATTATGTTAGGACAGAAAATACTAAACTTAAATTTAAAAAGCGTATAAAATTTTTTAACGAAGCAGGATTTGAACCCGCGCCTCTGGAATACCGTTCCATTGCTCTGACCAACTAAGCCATTCGTTCTCTTCAAATTCAATCCTGCTTCGTTCAAAATTTGAGAACGAATGGCTTAGTTGGTCAGAGCAATGGAACGGTATTCCAGAGGCGCGGGTTCAAATCCTGCTTCGTTCAAAATTTTTATACGCTTTTTAAATTTAAGTTTAGTAATTGAGATTAGTCAGTAAAATAGTGTATTTAAAGCGGGCGAAGCCGCGGGCGGGACGCTTGTATATCAGTAAATATATAAATAGAAATTATTGATGTTGAATACAAAAATATATACGTGTAGACTGGTAGTAGCATAAAAAAACAGCTCCATGTTTCCTGTTAAACGAGATAGGCAGGCTGAAATATTATTGATTGATAAAAGCGGGGATTGAGGCCCGTCGTGGCGCAGCGGCACAAGCATGTGACTGTAGACGACTGGTTGTGGGTTCGATACACACGAGAGGATGTTAAATTTAGTTATTATATATATTTTTAATGTAAATATTTAATGTTTCCATTTCTTCGCTCTGGAAACAAGGTGAAGCAAGGCCTTGAGTTCTGCAACTAGAAAATGCCTCAAAATTGGCGGAACGTCTTAACACTAGGTTCCCAAGTTCCCTCTGCCTACTCTGCCATGTGCGGGATACAGCGTGACGCTGAGTAAGTCGGGAATTGAACCCCTACGAATAACCCTTTATTATTGTACGAGTGGGCCAAATGCAACTGTACTTGTAATATTTACTTTCGTTTTTACAATTGGCACTCTACCTATTCGCTTTTGTCATATATGTATATATATATAAGTTTCAACGTTTGTTTGTCCGACTTAGAAATAAGGAGGTTCTCAGTTTGACGTGTATGTATGTATGTATGTCCTATTCTTGGCATGCACATGGCAGGGTAGTCAAAGGGAACTTTGGAACCTAGTGTTAAACATTCAGGTACACTTGGCAAACACGGCGTTGAGTTCCACCACTCAACACGCAATGCCTCAAATTCGGCGGAAAGTGGAGAACGGAAGTGAAACGGAGCCATGTGCGGGATACAGCGTGAAGCTGAGTAGTAGAGTACTTTAACGTGTATGTATCCACTTTCACGATGAATCCCGCACGTAGCGTGATAGACAGATAGAACCTAGGTTCAAAACACTCTCCGCCACCTGCCCGCCTATTTCTGTCATATTACGTGTTAAGAACAGCTGTTGTTGACACAAAGTATGTGTCTAACGCAATTATTGTGTAATATTTAAATGAACGAGTACCGTCGTGGCGCAGCTGTACAGCGTGATCGTAAGGGTTTCGGCTACAGGTTCAATTCTCACTTGAGGAAATTAAATACATATATACTTATAATAAATCTGTAACCGATCACTGTCTGTTCATTGAAGATATATTAAATAACATCTTATAGGGGACGTTTATTTATATAAAAGGGGCTATTTTTTTCTGATTCTCTGTTTGTTCGTATTAATTTCGTAATTGTTCTAAACGGTAAACCATATTTAAATGCGGTTTTTACTGTTATATTTTTGGCGTTTTTTTTCCAACAATTGTTTTCTTTTTTTTTTCCTAGCTTCACGCTGTATCCCGCACTAGGCAGGGTAGGCAGAGGGAAAGGAAGTGAAACCTAGTGTTATGACACTCCGTTTTACTTACGTTCCCCACTTTCCGCCGAATTTGAGGCATTGCGTGTTGAGTGGCGGAACTCAACGTCCGCGCTTCGCCTTATTACCAGAGCGAAGAAATGAAACATTAAATATTCAAATTGAAAATATTAAATATTTCATTTCCTCGACTGGGGATCGAACCCAGAACCTGTCGGTTACAGTCACACTCTTGTGCCGCTGCGCCACGACAGGCCTCAATTTGTGTTTTTTTTTTAGGGTAATAAATAGAAAAGTTAAATCAAGTTATAATATTTAGTTCAGCAAAATTGTTACATTTTTCAAGTGAGACAAAGCAATTGAAATTGGTAAGTAATATAGAGTATTTCAAGCGGGCGAAGTCGCTACCTAATTATTTCATTTCTTCGCTCTGAAGAACGGAGTGTCTTAACACTACGTTTTCAAGTTCCCTCTGTCTACTCTGCCGTGTGCGGGATACAGCGTGAAATTAAACCAAGAGTCATAACAGGATATCATCGTAGCGCAGTGGCGCAGTGTGATTGTAAACAGCTGTAGGTTCGATTCCTATTGGAGAAAGATATAATTGGTATTATTCTGCTCTAGGTAAAAAGATGGTAACAATAGCGCGGCGTTAAGCTCCGCCTCTCAACATGCTATGGGGGACGTGAGATACATAGTCGTAAGTTAACCCTGCCGTCACCACTATATTGTCAAACAACAGTTGATCTTGTTTTCACGCCCTAACCCGCTACACCGTGAAAGCAAGAACAGCTGTTTTACCATTTAAGTGTTAGACGCAATAATTGTGCAATACTTAAATGGATAATAATAGTCGATATCGTGTGATGTTGTTTGTATGAGTCATGATGATGTAGGACAAAATAACAAAGATATACCCGGAGGTTTTATTTTCCCGCTTCACGCTGTATCCCGTACTTGGTAGGGTAACCAGAGGGAACTTGGGAACCTAGTGTTAAGACACTCCGTTCGTATTAAATTAAATTATCTGTATGCCTTGGCACGTGCGGGATACACCGTGAAAGTGATTAAGCTTTTTGGAAAACTGGTGATAAATAACGTTTTGCTTTTGGCGGCACTAGAGCACGCAAGTGAATAAATAAAATTTAAATTAAAAAAAAAACCTCAACCAATGACATCACTGTCTCATCATGACAATTTGCTTGTATCTCTGATAATGCTTATCCGATTTCCATAAAACCTATGAACAAGGCTTAATATTAAACAAAACCGCATATAAATCGGTCCAGTCATTCAGGAGATACGGTTAAGCGGGGTTTTTGCCGGGTTAAACGGGACAGTTCGTACTACTTCATATTTAATAATTTAACCCAACTCAGCTTCACGCTGTATCCCGCACGTGGCAAAGGGAACTCGGGAACCTTGTGTTAGTTAGCTCAGTTCCAATTCCGTTCCCTACTTTATATTTAATATAAAATTTTGCGTTTTTTTATGTCCGTCTGTCGTAAAAAACAACCTTGCTGTACCTTGACCGGTGGCGACCTTGTTGTTACTAATCATATGCTCTAGAATGTTATTTTTATCTGTGGTGAACGCCATCTATATAGATAATTTGGAAATTAATATTAAGAAACGGCTTTGTTTGAGGCCTGTCATGACTGGCCATGTGCGGGATACAGCGTGAAATGAAGCTTCACGCTGTATCCTGCATATGGTAGTGTAGGCAGAGGGAACTTGGAGACTTAGTGTTAAGACATTGTTCTTCTTCCGTTCCCCTCTTTCCGCCAAATTTGAGATATTGCGTGTTGAGAGGCGGAACTCAACGCCGCGCTTTGCCTTGTTTAGAACAAAGAAAACATATAATATTTAATTAAAAAATATTCAATATTTCTAATGTATAAATGTGTAAATGAAATATTTTAAAATTAATTTTAATCTGGTAACAAGGCGAAGTTGAGATCCATTGCAACACGCAATACATAAATACGGCGGAGAGGTACTTGATAACGGGAGTGTTTTAATAGGAACAAAGTCTTAACACCACGTTACCAAGTTCCCTCTGCCTACTCAGCCATATCTAGGATACAGCGCGTGAAGCTCAAAAAAAGAGGCTTTCATTTTGTGAACCTAGTACATAATTAATTATTTAATTGTTATTGTCGCTTTTTAAATTTGTTGTTTTATCTGTGATTAACGGTTTATGTTGAAATTAAAATTATAATAAAGACAAAGGTACAAATTTAGTCTGCCCAATTATTTTTTACTTTACCTGTTGCTCAGTGTAGTGACATCTATATACACAATGTAGAAATTAAAAAAGAAAATAATTTTGTCGCTTTTGAAATTAATTTTAAATATATATATATATATATATATATATATATATATATATATATATATATATATATATATATATATATATATATATATATATATGTATATGTATATATATATATATATATATATATATATATATATATATATATATATATATATATATATATATATATATATATATATATATATATATATATATATATATATATATATATATATAATATATATATATATAATCTGTAGAATCAGAACATATATCCAATTGGAGTATATTTAATCTTTAAGCGCCATCTGTTGATGAATAGTGCTTGTTACGAGAAACTTTAAAATGGTGAAGCGCCATCTGTGGGAGACTTTTTGGAAGCTTTAAGTCTTTACTTTTACAGATGGCGGTGTAATACTTGTTCTAATAACATTATCACTTTTAAGATAATATCTATACATTGATAACTAAAATTTTAGCTACATTTTGCCGTGCCGTGTGATTCCGGCTTAGAATAGTATCACCCTGGTACTGATGGTGTCGTAAGAGGCGACTAAAGTACGTGTGGGAGAGTCACGTTGCCAGCAATGGCAACACGCATGGACAGACTCGACCGGATTATTACCACCCCTTTTAAAACCGGCGTTAAGTAGTGGCTTTGGCCACTGCGTTTTGCATTGGGTAATGCCGGGCCCCGGTGCCCATCCATTTTAAAGGCCGGCAACACTCCTGTAGCTCCTCTGGAGTTACACGGGGTCGTGGGCGACGATGATCACTTACCATCAGGTGACCCGTACGCTCGTTTGCCGTGTCGTCCATAAAAAAAAATTGTAGTAATTTTGTCAATTTTAAATTGATGTAACTTTTTTTTTAAATTTTTTAACGGATTAAAATAATCAACACGCTAAATGTTGAGGAAAGGTTGACAAAATATTTGAATAAATACAGAGGACAGGAGAAAACTTAAATCTGAAAAAGAGGCAAGAAAATTAAAAATTAACATTTGTGCCCCACTACAGTATTGAAGGTCCTAAAGGAGGGAGGTGAAGTTATATAACAGAAGGGGCCTTTTGAATTTTACATATCTTTCATGGCAACAAGCATTGAGATCCGCCACTCAACACAGTTTGACGGAAGTTGTGAAACTTCACTGAGTGTCTAAACACTAGGTTCCCAAGTTCCCTCTGTAGGGTATACAGAGGGAACTTGGGAACCTAGTGTTTAGACACTGCCATGTGCGAGATACAGCGTGAAGCTGGAAAGAGCAAAGCATCGAAATAAATACTAATATATATATTTTTTTTTTTCTTTCCAGGACATGGATCTGATCGAGGTGCTGTGGAAGCAAGATGTTGATATGGGATTCTCCCTCGAGGATCCCATGCAGCCGGTATGTCATTTTTTTGTATTACTAGTATATATTTCATCTTTCTTACTCTGCCTTGTGCGGGATACAGCGTGAAGCGGTTTCTCGTCTACTAAGAATTTGCTTAACAGGCTGTTAGCAGGTGTATATTCTAAGCCGATGATATTATATGAGAATGGGCGATTCTTTATAACGAAACTCAAGGGACTGAGTATTTTTTGTCGTTACAGAGAATTATCGTTATACGGAGTGAACAGTCACTACGTGGGTTTCAACGCAAACCAACCAAGTTGTGCTCACTTCTACTTTATAGGGAGTTTATCATTATAAAAAATGACGTTATAAAGAGTTTACACTGTATTTTTATACTTTTCTTTCTTCGTCTAATGAAATTCACGGCGTTCAGTTACGCCTACAGTCTTAACATTACTACCTCTGTCTATGTTATATGCGTGATAGAGCGTGAAAGTGTAACTCAGCCTATATCAACAGGAGGCCCCTCACGCTACCAAAGTGGAACTGGACGATCAAATCGACAAGGAACTTAAGCTCGCCGAAGAGAAGATACAGAAGAAGAAAGAAGAAACGGAGAAGATTGAGAAGGTGAAGGCTTCTCTGCTGGAACCGGAGAAAGAGGTAAATATTTTTTTTTTCTTTTAAAAGTATCGAATTATAAAATATTTTTTGTTGAAAAACTGTTTGTATATATAAATCTAAATATATTTGGAAATATCAGTTTCCTTTTTATTTAGCGTCATTTTGAATTCCGATAATGGGAGAGGGGTATTTCGGTGAACGGAAGTGTCTTAAAACTAGGTTCCCCTAGTGTTAAGACACTTCCGTTCACCAATTTTCGCCGAATGAGGCACTACGTTTTGAGTGGCGGAACTCAACGCCGCGCCTTGACAGAGCAAAGAAATCAAACCCACAACCTGTCATTGATCATTGTGTAATCAAATATAACGGTTCTGGCTTCGATTCTCATTTAGGGAAAAATATTATTTTCATTTACTAACCTTGAAAAAGGAAAGGAAAACGGCTCTTAATACTAGGTAACCTCAGTTTTTCCCGCTATATGCGGGATAGAGCGTGAAGCTAACACTCTTTTATTGTTTATTTAACAGGATGATCCTTGGGCTGGCCTGTCCTATACTGTTGATACGGAAACTGGTAAGTCGTATTTTTTTTTATTTCTCTATTAATTTTTAGTCTGTTGTGGCGCAGTGGTACGGAAATGTGACTCTAATCGCGACATGTTGTGGGTTCGATCCCCACTGGAGGAAAAAATATTTAATATTTTCAAATTAAATATTTAATGTTATCATTTCTTCTCTCTGGTAACAAGATAAAGCGCGGCGTTGAGTTTTACCACTCATCAAGGTCTCAATTTCGGCGGAAAATGAAGAATGGAACGGAATGTCTCGAACAATAGGTTCCCAAGTTCCCTCTGCCTACCTTGCCATGTGCGAGATACAACGTGAAGGTAAGTAAGTAAGTAATTTACAATGTTAGTGCGGTTGGAATGATTTTGATTGTGTTTTAGTTATATTTGTAGCAGTTGCACTGAGTCGGAAGACTGATAGGGTAAAGAAGTAAAGATTTTGTGGGAGATTTTTGTTTTTATTTAACATTTTTTTACCTATATAAAGCAGGTGAGGCAAAGGGAACCTGGGAACCTGGTGTTAAGAATTTAATATGATATATAAGTTCTTCAAATATGAGGCCTGTCGTGGCGCAGCGGCACAAGCGTGTGACTGTAGCCGACAGGTTCTGGGTTCGATCCCCAGTCGAGGAAATGAAATATTTAATATTTTCAATATTAGTATTTAATGTTTCATTTCTTCGCTCTGGTAATAAGGCAAAGCGCGGCGTTGAGTTCCGCCACTCAACACGCAATGCCTCAAATTCGGCGGAAAGTGGGGAACAGAAGTGGAACGGAGTGTCTTAACATTAGGTTCCCGGGTTCCCTCTGCCTGCCTTAACTAAAATCGATCATGATTTTAGTTTTTTCTTCTAGTTTTCAATTAAGTTATAAATATTATAACAAAATGTTAACTAACTTTACGTTTAGTAGGCGTTTCTCTAAAAAAGCACTAATTCCATACACCCCTATATATATTATTAGTGATATCACACAACCCCGTTATACAAAGTAAGTATATAGGGGTTGAACCCCTTATATAACTTTGGCCCTCTCTTACTATAATACGTCTACTTCCGGATTCAACACGCGTGTACATTTATTATGATTCAGTTGATATTTGTATAAAAAAAAAAAAAAATAGTGGTCTGTCGTGGCGCAGCGGCACAAGCGTGTGACTGTAAACGACAGGTTGTGGGTTCGATACACACGAGATGGAATGAATTTAATATTTTCTATTTCAATATTTAATGTTTTCATTTCTTCGCTCTGGTAACAGGGCAAAGCGCGGTGTTGAGTTCCACCACTCAACACGCATTGTCTCAAATTGGGCGAAAAGCAAGGAACGTAATGGAGTGTTTTAACACTAGGTTCCCAAGTTCTCTCTGCCTATCCTGCCATATGCGGGATACAGCGTGAAGCTGAGAGAAATTAAAAATATAGATTGAAATATGTTAATATTACTTACTTACTTAGCTTCACGCTGTATCCCTGGCGGGGTAGGCAGAGAGAACGAACAAACAAACGCAACTAACTATGTCATACATCCCTACCTACCCTTCCCCTACCAACTTATATGCGGGTTACAGCTAAAACATAAACATGTACAATTTTTTTTATATTTTATTCTCTCAGCTTCACGCTGTATCCCACACATGGCAGGGTAGGCAGAGGGAACTTGGGAACCTAGTGTTAAGACACTCCGTTCCACTTCCGTTCCCCGTGCGTGTTGAGTGGCGGAACTCAACGCCGCGTTTTGCCTTCTACCAGAGCGAGGAAATAAAAACATTAAATATTTATATGGAAAAATATTTAATGTTTTATTTTTTCGTGAAATTCTTCTTCGAGTGGCAAACCTCAATTGAATATGTACTTGGTTGTATGGCGGAACTCAACGCCGCGTTTTTATCTGACAACGGAGAAATAATCGTACTTTCAATAGTCCAAGCGGGCGAAGCCGCCAGCTATACGCTAGTGGTATCAAGTTGGAAACGCTAAGTCACGAGACAAATGCTTTGTGCCGCTAGGGGGTAACCAACCCTTAATTTGAATATTTTTTCTCTCTTATTCTCTTTTTTTTTTCTTTTGAGGCTACGTTATAGACATATGTATATTTTATTATTTTTAATTTGATTTTGCTTGTGATTTTGTTATTCATTTCTCTTTTATTTATATTAAAAAGGTCTGTCGTGGCGCAGTGGCACAAGTATGTGACTGTAAACGTCGGGTTGTGGGTTCGATCCCCGATCGAGGATATAAAATAGTGATTTTTTTTCAAATTAAACATGTAATGTTTTTATTTCTGCGCTCTAGTAATAACAATTAAAGCGTAAAGCCTTAAAATCGGGGGAAAGTGGAGAACGGAACGGAGTGTTTTAACACTAGGTACACAAGTTCTCCTCTAACTTTACGTAACCTACCCCGCCATGTGCGGTATCACGCATATGGCGTGAAGCTGGATAAAAAAAATAATTAAAAGTTGTATCCCATGTATAAGTAAACATAACCTATTGGAGATATTTCATGTTGTATGTCGTAACTTAACGCTGCGATTTATTTTACCAAAGAAGTGAAAAGAAATTTATATGTTATATATATAATCTCTCTCTCTCTCTCTCTCTCTCTCTCTCTCGTTAGTTACTGTTTATTAGACAACGCACAAACAAAACTACGTATTCGTTGATATATGTTATATGGGTTCCTTGAAGAGTTTGTTATGTAAATAGAGAAAACGGGATTTTCTGTGTAACTGTAGGGTATATGCAAGTATTGCGGGCAACGATTAATAATTTATATATAACTAGCGGCTTAACCGCGGCTTCGCCTGCTTACATTTATTTTTATTTTGTAGCCAAAATAAAATTTAAAATATTTAAATACATTGTAGTCTATATGTTATTCTCATACTCAGCTTCACGCTGTATCCCGCACACGGCGGCGTAGGCAGAAGGAACTTGGGAACCTAGTGTTAAGACACTCCGTTCCACTTCCGTTCCCCACTATTATTATTGTTATTCTCACGTATAAGCTATATTACTGAAAAGTTTCATCCAAATCGTTTCAGCAGTTTTTTTTTTCGTGTAACAAACATACATACAAACACATTTATAAGATCACGTAATTATCGTTTTCAAGTAAGTATTCCTTCCATACAAAAGTTGCCGTATTTGAATCCACACTGGTCACAATGTAACTGACATCTTTATACTATGTTATTTAGAAGCAGATGTAGGTATATAATGCTTTATAAAATCATTAACAGACAATGGATGTTTTATTATTCAATATATCCATAATATCACCAATTTTAAAAAGGAACAAAATTGTTAAGCTGGTTCTTTTTGTTGGGGTTGAAAGGTTCTGTATAGTTTAATATTAGTTTCTTTTAAATTGATTTTTGGAAAAAAAAAGTGGTTTTATGTTTTGATTTATGTCTGAAATGAATAATATTTATTTAGATTTACTTGGTTGATAAGTGTGGGTTCGATCGCCATTTGGAGAAATATAATATTTAATATTTGCATTTCTTCGCCCTGATAATAAGGTAAAGCGCGGCGTTGAGCGACGCGATGCCTCTAATTCAATATAAAATGGGGAACAGAATGTCGTAATATTAGGTTCCCAAGTTTCCTCGGTGTACCTTGCTTTGTATCTTCGCATTTCTGTATTAAGCATATAGATATATTTTAGTAGTTAGTTAATTGTCAAGTACTCAAAGGTGGTTTGAATATTGTTATTACGATCGTTTTTTATGGTATAATAAATCGTAATCGAATCGAAATCGATCGAAATCGAATCGAATCGTAAAGATTTCTGCTCATCGACATTTTGCTATAGTTATTGCATGTTTCGTTTCGGCGCACCGATAAAGTAGGATTTTGATTAGATTTACTTAATGGTCACCTCAGTGTGATATTTCATGAAGTTCAAAAGATTTAATGAATAGAAATGTAAAACGTGATATATTTCACGCGTATTTCCGGTTAGCACATTTAACAGAGGGGAGGGGAGAAAGGGGGAAAACTAGTGCCAAGGCACCACGATCCCCGCGCGGAAATTAACTGGATACTAGGGTGATATAATAAATATAATTCTTACTAAAATTAAATTTAAAAAGCGTATAAAAATTTTGAACGAAGCAGGATTTGAACCCGCGCCTCTGGAATACCGTTCCAGCGCTCTGACCAACTAAGCCATTCGTTAAAATATAATTCTTTCCAACGAGTGGAGGAAAGAAATTGGAAGAAAAAAAAAAGGGGAAAATAAATTAAAAAATAATCATCTCCCACGGTCACTCAACTGCGGAACCCCAAAAAACTGTTCAAAGTATTAATCATAAGAACACAGGCCGCTGCGATGACTTGACGAAAAGTTAAAATTCTTTTTAAAAATTTTGTATGCGCCTGTCATTCGGTACTGAGGACCAGATTACTTGGGACTCCCCAAATGAAAACGATAATTTTATAAGGATTTAGTGGGAAAAATATGGTTTTGAGGCCTGTCGTGGCGCAGTGGTACAAGCGTGTGGTTGTTATATGGTATAGGTTGTCAGTTCGATCTCCTTTCGAGGAAATAATTTATTTAATATTTCCATTTCTTCGTTCTGGTATTAAGGCTATGGTTCCGGCAATGTTACGTCACTCAACACACAATGCCTCCGGAATTCGGTGAAAAGTTGGGAACGGGTGTTCTAATGGGAACGGAGTGACTTAACGTTCCCAGAGTCCCTCTAAAGCATTATAAAAGAGTACAGTTGTTAAGTTTTTTAATGTTCAGAAAAGATGACTTCATGAGTTGTTAGAGGAATCAGATGTAAACTTTAAAATCAAAATTTAAAATATAGGTTAATCTATTGGAACTTTAAAGAGATTATATACAGCGTTGAACTCCGCCAATCAGCCTCATTTAATGCTTGTAAATTAGAACATGAATACCTTTATATAAAGCGGTATTTATAGAATAGGCCCTAACGTAAATTAGTTAACAGTTGGCGGTGTTGAGTTCCACCAGTCTGTCTGTGGTACCGTAGCACCTAAATATATAAAAAGGATAAGCAGCTTAAGAACTGCAGACATTTGATCAAGAAAAAGTAATAGTCTAGATATATATATTTTTCCTTTTTTCCCTCAGTTTCACGCTGTATCCCGCACATGGCAGGGTAGGCAGAAGGAACCAGCACATTTCGCCGAATTTAAGGTTGACAAGCGGAGTTCAACACCGCGCTTTGCCCTGTAACCATAGTGAAGAAATATAAATATTATATATTTCATATTTAATATTGTTCGAGCGGGGATCGAACCTACACAATCTATCGCTTACAGTCACACGCTTGTGCCCTTTTTTATTTTTTAAAAATTGAATTTACAATTGCATGTATGCAATGCATTTTCGTCCTTTTACAGCATTTTTTTTATACAACTATAGCGATTTTTTTGTCCAAACAACTCAACTTTACACTCAAAAGTTAGAGTTCAACTTAAACTGGTTCAACTCAACTTTATTACAGCCGCCGCAAACGTGTCCTCCTCGAAATATCAAAGATAATCGACATATTGTCTACTTTTTTTTCGCCTGAGTTTTTTTTTTTGATATATAAAAGATATCTTGTACATGTGAAATGGGTGTCCCATTAAAGTTGTATGAAAATGAAATTATATATCATCTCTGTCTTCAATTACTGTGGAGGTTGCAGCTGGTTCGATTTTTGTTATAGGTAATTAATTTTTAATAGTGTTTAGTCTTCTTTTTTTAGTTTTTTTTTATTTGTAACTAGGATATGTAGTATTGTTATTCTAAAGTTATTTGTAGAAGGTAGTGTTAGATTTTATTTCGCTTTTTTTTTGTGGCGAAGGGAACCTGGGAACCTAGTGTTGGCTAACTCTGTTCCTATTTAGAACACTTCCGCTTATCACTCTCCGCTAAATTTGAGATATTTGATGTTGAGTGGTGGATTTCAACGCCGCGTTTTGCCTCGTTACCAGAGCGAGGAAATTGTAATATTTGATCTCCTATAATGGGCATCGAACTCACGACCCTTTTAAATAATTTACTATTTATAATGAATAATTCGTTATTTATTTTATTAAAACGTTCTTAATATATATACCTACTTAAATATTTTTCTGTTGACTATTAACCCGCCCGCGGCTTCGCCCGCTTGAATTGCACTATTTTATTTACTAATCTCAATTCAACTCTCTTGTTCTAATAACATTATCACTTTTAAGACAATATCTATACATTGAAAACTGAAATTTCAGTTACACGAATGAAAATTATACAGCAATTTGGTCGAACTAAATATTTAAATTTAAAGTAACCTTTTGATAAAACAAATACGATACGATGAAAGAAGACACTATGTTGTCCCTTATTACATAAATAAACACCCCGTATAAGATGTTATTTAATATATCTTCCATGAACAGACAAAATATTAGAAAAAAATAAAAAAAATGTAGATATATAGCGTGCGTGGGACTCTAACGCGGCATGTTGTGGGTTCGATCCACACTCGATCAATTGAAATATTTAATATTTTCATTTCTTAGCTCTGGCAATAATATATAGCGCAGCGTTGACTTCCGCCACTCAGCACGCAATGCCTAAAACTCGGCGATAAGCGGGGAACGCAACGGAGTGTCTCAAAAGTAGGTTCCGTATGACTCCCTGCCTACCCTGCCAAGTGCGTGGAATGAACATTAGCTTATTAGCGACTTGTAAAACAATACTGTTGAGAAGAGCCAGCAGAAGAGTCTTTTCTATAGACTTTTTTCAGCTTCCCGCTTTAGGGTGAACATTGGGAACGTAGTGGGAACACTCTGTTCCTATTAAGACACTGTCGTTCCGCATTTTCCGTCGAATTCGAGGCGTTGCGTGCTAATTGGACGAAACTCAATGTTTGTTACCAAAGCAAAGAAATGCAAAATGCATATTAGATATTCATATATTTCCTCGAGTGAACATCGAACCAACGACCTATCTATGCGCCACGACTGGCGTTATAACTGTCGTTTTTACAATAATTTCTTTGCCTAGTCCCAGTTTCAATTGAAAATAGTATGTAAATTCGAACACCACATCTACCGCTCTACAACCGAATTCTGCCATCACCACCACTGATCCAGACTGTGTCTAGTAAAATGTAACAATAGGTGCTTCCTTCAATCCATTTCAATAATAGCTACCATGACAAACCCCATGATTAATGGTACACTGACGTCTCAATCCCATGAGATTGCGTTCATTAATAATGTTTATTTCTATACAAAAACATACATACATACGTACGTACGTACGTACAATTGTTATTATATATTGTGTGTATATATATACATATATGTATATATAGAAAAGGAAATAGGGGAATCGGTCTGTACAAATAGATTCAAGCAAGCTATGAATTTTTGTTGTTAAATGTACACTTGGATGGTTTTCAAGAGTTGCAGTTCAGTTAAGTTTACGAAAGTTAAAAAACGTATTTTCTTTGAAAATGATTTTTTAATAAATTAGTATATATGTTGAAGTTGTTGTTTCAGAATTGTTAACGCGATAGTTGTAAGTTCGATTTCGATTAAAGGGATACTTTTTTTTTTTTAATTTCATTGCTCTGGTAAGGTATAATGCGGCGTTGAGTTTCGCCGCGCAACACGCTGTCTCGAATTCCAGGAATGCAGTATCTTCAGTATTGTCTCTATGAGATGTAAACATATGATTCCGTTTATGCCATGTGATTCCGGCTAAGAATAGAATCACCCTGGTACTGGTGGTGTCGTAAGAGGCGACTAAATTACGTGTGGGAAAGTCACGTTGTCAGCAATGACAACACGCATGGACAGACTCGACCGGACCATTACCACCCCCGGCATTTAATACCGGCGTTAAGTAGTGGCTTCGGCAACTGCGTTTCGCATTGGGTAATGCTGGGCCCCGGTGCCCATCCATTTTAAAGGCCGGCAACACTCCTGTAGCTCCTCTGGTGATAAACGGGGCCGTGGGCGACGGTGATCATTTACCATCAGGTGTACCGTACGCTCGTTTGCCGTGTCTTGTCCATAAAAAAAAATGTGTACATACATACATATTTGTTACCAGCTTCACGCTGTATCCCGCATGGCAGGGCAGGCAGAGGGTACTTGGGAACCTAGTGTTAAGACACTCCGTTCCGTTCCCCTCTTTCCGGCGCACTAACTTTTGCTTTATTTAACCTATTACAAACTAAAGAAGGTTATCCTTTCTACATATATATTGTACTAGCGATTTAAACGCGGCTTCGCCCGCTTCATCAGTATAACAAAGTACAAATTAATTACATAAATCGTATGTGTTCATATATATAAGCTGTAAAGTTTCATCTAAATATGTTCAGTAGTTAATGCGTGAGAGTGGAACAAACATCCGGACACACAACATTCACATTTATTATAAATGATATGAAAGTCATGTAGTTGATCTCTCACTCACTCAATCAGCTTCACGCTTTGTCCCGTACACGGCAGGGTAGGCAGAGGGAACTTGGGAACCTTGTGTTAGTTAACACACTCCGTTCCACTTCCGTTCCCCACTTTCTGTCGAATTTGAGGCATATCGTGTTGAGTGGCGGAACTCAACGCCGCGTTTTGATGTAGTTGGTAATGCATAATATTTCAATATGATGATCTAAATAAATATGAGATGATAAGAAGCGCTAGCGAGGAATGTCGTGACAAGGTTCATTTAAAAATCTTGTATTTTTAGATTTCCTAGAATGAAGCACGGCGTTAAGTTACGGCGTTCTAAAATGACCGCAGATTATGGGCTTAAGCGTATGACTACAAACGTGATAGGTTGCAGGTTCGATCCTCACTCGAGGGTAATGTCCTACTTCGCTCTAAATACGAATTAAAGATGTGCGTTGATTTCCTTTACTCAACACGCAATGGCTTCAATTGAGTGAAAAATAGAGGATGGATGCGTTATGGGAACATCATGGGAACCTTAGCACCAGGTTCCCAGTTTCACTTTTGCCTATCATGCTATATGAGAGATATAATTACAAAAATCTTTTATTATAAATTTTTGAGCACTAGTTTAGAACACTTTGCAGTGTACCCACAAAGGCGGCTATAAACGTCGGCTTTTAAGTGTATAATACTAAATCCTGTTTTTTATAGAGTTACATTCAAAAATCTTGTATTTTTAGGTTTCCTAGGATGTCGCACGGCGTTAAGTTACGTATACTGATTCGCGTTATTATATCTAAAATGGCCGGAGATTAGTGAATTGGAATATCTTAGTACAAGATTTATCTCAGGTAATTCCCACTTGGGAAATGGTGTAGGTCGGCGTTAAGTTACACCTTTTAACATACAATGGTTTAGAAACTGGGTAACTGAGTGTTACGTACATTTTTTTTTTTACATAATTTTAAAATGTTAATAAAAGAATGTGACTGACTGACTTAGTGGTGTCCCGTTTGGGTGGTTTTCAAGAGGCGGATTCAAATACCGTTACGTTAAAATGTTTATATGTTTCTTAAATAGCTTTGCTTCACGCCGTATCACGCACACGGCGGGAAAGGCAGTGGGAACTTGGGAACCCAGTATTAAGCGATTCGATCCAATTTCTAAATAAGAACATTTTTTTTTTTTTTCATTTTTCTATTCTCTAGTAATCACCAGTAGTAGGGTACAACTACATTTTACAACTAGGCGAGTGCATTGAACTTTATTGTTGTGATGATTATCAATTTTCTACGAACTGTTACATCATCGTGAGTTAAATGAAAAAAAATGCTTGTTAATAGTGAAAATACAACAAATTGTTGTATATAACTACCTATGGGCAGTGGAACACGTGGTCTTCGGTAGGTAGGTAGTACGTGTCGGTAGTTGTTGCGCTTAAGCGGGCGAAGCCGCGTTTGAATCCCTAGTACATCGTATATGTCGAACTGATAACCTTCTTTAGTTTGAAGTTGGTTAAAAGGACGAAGAATTGTCGTGGCGGAAAGTGGAGAACGGAACGGAGTGTCTTATACTAGGTTCCCAAGTTCCCTCTGCCTATCCTGCCAAGTGGATACAGCTCGAAGTTGGAAAAATATATATATGGATTCAATAATAAACTGATTTTGCTATTGATTTTTGATGTCGGTCGGTAAATGACAGGTTGTGGGTTCGATCCAGACTCGAGGAAGAGAAATATTAAATATTATCGAAATTAATTTTTAATTAATATTTTCATATCTTCGCTCTGGTTACAAGGCGAAGCGCGGCGTTGAGTTGCACCACTCAACACGCAATGCCTCAAATTCGGTGTTAAGTGCGGATTGGAGTGCCTTAACACTAGGTTCCTAAGTTTTCTCTGCCTACCCTGTCATGTGCAGGATACAGCGTGAAGCTGAAAAATATTTTTTTCCATTAGCATAACTAAATTGATTGTTCAATTATGCTGTATTAAACATACATACCTTTTTTATATATATGTACTTGTTGACATATCTAACATTATATATATTCTTTATTTAATTTCCGTACGAGATATACGATTAGTTTGGGCAGAGGTACCTTTGGAACCAAGTGTTGAGATACAATGTTCCCTAATAGGCTCTTGGGCCTTATTGATACTAGTGCCTTAATGGGAATTTCCGTTTCCTACTTCCTGCAAAATTGAGGCATTTAATTTGATTCGAGTGACTGAACTCAACGTCGCGTTTTACCTCGGTACCATAGCGAGGACAATGTAAATATTTTATAATTCCTACTTGTATTTTTATTATGTTTCCATATGCCATATAGGCTTAGGGAACCTATTACTAAGACCCTCCGTTCCCCAACAGGGAACCTTTGACCCTAACTTTACTTTCTTACGGTTGCTTCTCAATATATTTTTTACAATATTTTGTTTGTCCGGCAACATATTCAGTGCTATAGCAAACACAGTGACAGACACACGATTGGGACGAGAAACAAGGACAAACTTGTGACGCCTAGTTATCGCCTCCAAACAGTAAATAAGTCATTTATGGGTCTGAGTATACGTATCTACAATAGTATTCCGCAGTGTATTTTAAACTTGCCACTAGAGAAGTTTAAAGTAAATGTTAAAGTAATGTTAATTAAGAAAGCGTACTACACTGTCCAAGAATATTTGAATGATAAAAATGTATTTAATTAAGGTCATTTGAATTTCATGCAGGATAGTCACTATTGTATTAAACATTGAAATTATAACTTTATTCGATATTGAAAAGAGCAACTGTTGAGTTTGTTGCCGGCTCTTCTCAGCAGAACTGCATTCCGAGCCGGTGGTCATTTTATGTTGTGACGATTCAAAAGTGCTTGCTAAAGCCTATTTGAATAAAGAATATTTTGAATTTGAATTTCAATTTTAATTTAAAACCATCCACCGACTCAACCAACAAGCAAATTCCCCATATCAGTAGCAAAATGGCGTTGCCCCAAGTTTCATTAAAATAAAACACCAGACCATTTATAAAAGGAAAAAGATTAATGCCTTCACACAATACGTAATAAATTAAAAGCAATGTAGAGCCCAATAAATCCGCCATTTTGGTTCCCGCCGCCTTCCCATTGGTCGTTTTGGTTAATCAATACAGAACATCTTGGTACCATAATGGTCTATCTCGAGCGTCTCATCCGTAATGTCTGGGGAGTTAAGGTTGTTTTGGTCTGACTTGAAACGTTCGTCTGTAAGGTTTTAGATATTGTTGGACGATTCTGGATCGTATATATTCTATGTAGAGCTTTAATTTGTATTATTCATATGGATTTTTGTATGAACAATACAATTTTGAACCGTATTGCTGAAAAATACAGTTCATTTTCTAATAAATTTGGGTGAAATAAGGGTGTTTCTTGTTAGATTAGGGTTGGTGGTGGTAATAACAGCTCTACATTCTATATACAGGGGTTAGTTTTGTGTGTATGGTTTTCAGGTACTTTTGTATGGTGGTTAATGAATTTGTATGTTATTGTTGTTGGATTTTGATCTCTATTTCCCTTAGCTAAGGATTAGTTTGAATTGGTCGGTTTTAATAGAGTTTTAGGGTATGGTTACATTAGAGGGGTAGTGTTTCTGTATTTCGTTTTAATTTGTTTTTGTTTTAGTATTGGAGTTAATTTAAACATGATTAGTTGTAATTATTTAGCGACTAGCGGCGTTTCACTCAACACGCCATGCGTCACATTTGGCGGAAAGTGGGCAACTGAACGAAGTGTCTTAACATTATGTTCCCAAGTTTCCTCTGAGTACCCTGTCGTTTGCTAGATATAGCGTGAAGTGTACTTGGAGTTTTTTTTGGAAAGAGGCTAACTAGCTATCCATAGGAACATTCTCATTTAACTAGCTTAGTTAAATTAGAATATTTTTTGCTTTTTACTCCATCCGGCACATAGTAATGTGAGCAGAAGGAACCTGGGAACCTAGTGTTATTAAGACTCTTTCATACTCTAATTATCTTGCTGAGAGGCGGAACACAACGCCGCGCTTAACCCGGTTTTGAAACGAAAATATTAAAGAATCAACCAACCAACAACCCTCTGTGCCACGCATCGCCTTATATCTGACATTAAGTCTAGAATAAGAATATTTCAACTTTTCATATTACAAAACCAAATGTGACTTAAAATATAATGTTTATAGCACGCTTGAAAAGACAAAGCGCGGCGTTGAGTTCCGCTTGAATTGTAAGAGGCTTTACGCTGAAAGTTATCAAATCACCAAAGCCCCTCTTATGTGAAACACACCTCACAACCAGCAGGATATCACAAAAACAGCGATTCTATTAATCTTCCCTTTGTTCTGGATCTTATTACTTTTTTATCTGTACTAGAATTATTTTGTGGGTTTTCTTATATATATATATTATATATTTTATATATAACTACCCACATATGTATGTATATAGTAACTTTTGCCTATAGTTTGAGCGCGGCGTTGAGTTCCGCCACTAAGTGTTTCTAATTCGACGGAAATTAGGGATTGGAAGTGTCTTATTAAGAACGGAGTGTCTTAACACTAAGTTGATAAAAATATATTATATATTTTATATAACTATCTACATTTGTACCTATGTATAATATACTAACTTTTGCCAGTAATTTAAGCGTGGCGTTGAGCTCCGACACTCAGTGTTTCAAATTCGATGATAATAGAGTTCGGAAGTATCTTATTGAGAACGGAGTGTCTTGACACTAAGTTGTCTAATTGCCTCTGCCTACTGAAAAGAATTCTTCAATTCTAAACAGTGATGCCTGAGATAATTGTACTATTAAATAGAATGTTAAACAGTGTTTATTGACACTATCATTTGACTGATATACGAGTATATGCGGGATACAGCGTGAAGCTGAATGAGATCTTTTCGTAGCTTCACGCTGTATCTCGCACGTAGTAGTGCAGGAAAGTTCCGTTTTCATAAGGACAATTTGGTTTTTTTTAATTTTCGCTGATTTCTTGATATATTACGTGTTGAGTGGCGAAATTTAACCCAGCACATTGCCTTATAAACGAAAACTACAGGACACAAAGTCAGCCGCGCAGGCGAAGCCCTGATAAAGCCTAAATGTTTGAGGTAATATAATATAACTATTGATATCGAGGCCTGTCGTGGCAGAGTGATACAAGCGTGTGTCTGTAAAAGCGATAAGTTGTGAAATGTTTAATATTTATTTCCAAATTCAATATTTTATGTTTATATTTCTTAGCTCCGGTAATAAGGCAAAGCGCGGCGTTGAGTTCCGCCATTCAACACAAAATGCCTCAAATTCGGCGATAAGTTTGGAACATAGTCTATTAATACTAAGCTCTCCAGTTCTCTCTGCCTATCCTACTACTACGGGATGCAGCGTGAACGTGACGTGAATCATTTTAAATTAATTTTTACGATTTGCAGAAGTAAAGGGTACATATATATTTTTTCTCCCTAAAAATAATCTTATCTCAGAAGCCATTTTTTTCATCGAACTCAGGTACCTCAGGTGTTAATGACAGTAATTTTGCGGTTTTGCTCGCACAAAAGTTGGCTTTTGTTTTGTTTTACAAAAGGGATTTCTTTAAAATATGTTTTATTTAGGCTGTACAGTAGTTGATGACTTGTGATTTTATTGATTTTTTTCTCTGATTTTTTTTGTTTTGTTCCTATAATGTTTTTAATTTTCTGTATAAAATATTTGTAAATTAATAAATAATGTAACACGATTTGAAGCTGTGACTCTTGGATTTTATGTATGGCACTCCAAGACATAATAATAATACTTATATGAGGCATTTCGTGGCGCAGCAACACAAGCGTGTGACTGTAACCGACAGGTTCTAGGTTCGATCCCCAGTCGAGGAAATGAAATATTTAATATTTTCAATTTAAATATTTAATGTTTCATTTCTTCGCTCTGGTAATAAGGCAAAGCGCGGCAATGAGTTCCGCCACTCAACACGCAATGCCTCAAATTTGATCTTTGAATTTTTCAAAATTGAGTGTCTTGAGGTTCCCTCTGCCTACACTGCTTCGCGCGGGATGCAGCGTGAAGCTAAAAAAAAATGTCTCAAATTCGGCGGAAAGTGGTAAGCGGAAGTGGAACGGAGTGTCTTAACACTAGGTTCCCAAGTTCCCTCTGCCTACCCTGCCATGTGCGGGATATACTGTGAAGCTGAGTATATATGTATATATAACTAATCTGTAGATCCTGAAATGACGATAATCTTAAGAACAGCTAGTTCACAATTTTTTATTTTTTGTATTTAAAACTATGATTATTGACATAGGCTGTATTATATTCACGTTTCAATTGGATCACCTATTGGATTAAAAAAATGTTAAAGGAGAATCGGCAGACCAAATTTGGGATGGGGAGACGAGCTGGACCATTGCAGATCTGACTGGTGTACGATAACTCGAAATAGAGAAGTGTGGGATATATGGGGAGAAGACCAACATTTTTGCCCAACATTGGGACAGAACAGGCTATTAAAAAAAATTACCACTGAACTGTGGTAAAAGTTACTTTGGGTCTGTTTTTTGGATTATTTTTCCGTATATCTCTCTTTAACTCTATTTTTCAGCTTCACGGAAACCTAGTGTTAAGACACTCCGTTCTTTGGAACATAGTGTATTGAGTGGCGGAATTCAACGCCGCGCGCGTTCCCTGTTTACTAGAGCAAAGAAATGGAAATATTAAATTTTTAATTTCTTGGAGTAAGAACGCACTATAGACTTTTCTAGTTTACAGTAAAGCAGAGTTAAATGGAGATTATATGTACTACACTACTTTTAGTGCACTAAGTTAGGCTTCTAATTGAAATAACATTTGTAATTCATAGAATATTTATATTTATATATGAAACAGAAGCTTCTTAAGTCCGAGGTCTTAACTTCCGAGATCTTCCGATATCCGAAGTCTTAATACTTCCAAGTTCCCGAGGTTCCCAAGTTTTCTGTCCACCCTGCAATGTGCAGATTAGGTACAACGTGAAACTATATCAATTCACATTGGTTGGTGCAGTGTATGACTGTAAACGCTTCTTGTAGGTATAATTCTCTCGGGAGAATGAATTCATTTAGAAATAATCCCGGAGCTGAACGCCGCGCCTTGTCATGTTACGAGACAGAATGAGAAAATGAAAACGTTACACATTTCTAAGTGGAAATCGAATCCACAACCACCGCTCTTACAATCAGACGCTGTGACCCACAATTAAGTACTACTGCTCAGCTTCACGCTGTGTCCCGCACACGGCCGGGAAGGCAGAGGGAACTTGGGAACCTAGTGTTAAGACACTCCGTGCCACTACCATTCCCCACTTTCCGCCAATTTTGAGGCATTGCGACCCAATGCCGCGTTTTACCTTGTACTAGAGCGAAGAAGTGAAAACATTAAATATTTCATTTCCTCGAGTGGGGATCGAACCTACACTCTGTCGGCTACGGTCACACGTTTGTGCCGCTGCGCCACGACAGGCCTCAGGCACTACTACATTATAGTATAGTAAATGTTTTTTATAAACATTTTCATAGACTGGCCGCGGCTCACGAAACCGCTGACAGATGATGACTGGCGGCCATCTTGTGATGTCACGGAGAATCGGAATGTCTACTTCCGGTGGTGAAAGTGTTTTTAAAATGTACACAATGATTGTGAAAGCTGGATTAAATTATTATATTTTTTTTTTTGGTCAGTTTAAACTGTTTCGTAGGTTGGTGTTATGGTGGTGGGTAACGGAGTGTCTTGACATTAGGTTCCCTTTGTCTTTTCATCTAAGTTTATACAGCGTGAAGCTGAAACAATTATTTAGAGAATTGATATTCTGAATGTTATCTGTATGATTTTGTGTGTGTGTGTGTGTTTTATACTAAATTAATTATATCTCCAATTTCGTGTAGGCGAATGGAAGTGACTAATCGTTGTGTCATGACACATGACACGTTCTTAGTGCGAAAGTGATTTTGGTCTCAGTTACAGAAGGTCTCATATATCTGGCCAACATTAAGACATTCCGTGTTCTGTCGCCACATTGACCATTAAAATGAGTCGTTGAAAACCGCGGAGTTCATCGATGACCGGAGCGCAGAAATAAAAAATATTAAATATCTCATTTTGTCGACTTGGGATCGAACTTGTAACCTATGGTTTACAGTCACGCTCGTGCCTTTGCGTCACAAGCCTTATTATGACTTTTTAATATATCATTTATTACAAAATTAGTCTTTTTTTAAAAAAAATACAGAATAAAGAAAGCACCGTGTTTTTTTTAATTTTTTATGTAAATTATATTAAAAAGTGGGGAACGGAGTGACTTAACACTAACTTCTCAAGTTCCCTCTGCCTACCATGCCGTTTGCGGGATACAGCGTGAAGCTCAGTATGAGAATTATATTATACAAACTTTAATTATTTTCTATAATATTACAGAAGATGCAATTATGATCATTGATGCACCTATGCAAGATGTTAATAGGGTAATGGAGGTCGCGATTTGAAATGACTTATAACTTACTTACTTACTTACTAATTTCACGCTGTATGGCTACCTCTTTCGCCTCGACCACTGTCATCGACCTCTTCATACACGCTCTCCGGTCCTCGTGCTTTTTCCGTGACTCTCCTCCAGTATGGTAGATACTGTGTTTCGGAAGGTGCAAGTAGAGTATGGAACTACAAAAATATTAGAAAATTATTCACTCAGCTTCACGCTTTATCCCGCTCAAGGGAGGGTAGGCAGAGGAAACTTAGGAACCGTGTGTTAAGATACTCCGTTGTCCACTTTCCGCTGAATTTTGAGACATTGCGTGTTGAGTAGCAGCATTCAACGCCACGTTTTGCCTTATACCAGAGCGAAGAAATAGAAACATTAAATATTTAATTTGAAAATATTAAATATTTCCTTCGTTGGAGATAGAAAAATATTATTTGAATAATTATTAATTAAATCTTCAATAGCTCAGTAATTCAGGGTGCTATACATTCGACAAGTTGTGAATTCGATTTCCACTTGCCTTACTCTAGTATAGAGGCTACGAGTGGCTTTGACTTTTTCCACTCAAAACTCATTGAATCAATTTCGCGAAAAGAAACAAAGGGAAGTGTATTAACGCTAGGTTCCCAGGTTCCCTTTACTTACCGTGCTATATGCGGGATACAGCGTGAAAGAAATATATCTAAATTGTTTAAAACTGCTGATAGGCGATGACACGGACGTGACCCAAGGACGTCATCGTGACTGACGTTTATTAGAAAAGCTCAAGTCAAATGTAAAGCATGTTTAACAGTTGTTTTTCACGCTTCACGCTGTATCCCGCACATGGTGAGGTAGACAGAGGGAAATTGCCTGTACCTAGTGTTAAGACACTCCGTTTTGTTCTTTACTGTTCGTCGAATTTTAAGTATTGCGTGTCGTTGTTTGTATGTGGCGGAATTCAACGCTGCGTTTTGTTAGCATTGTCTTTTATAATATTGTATTAAATATAACTATAGTGAAGAGTCTCTGTGCTCTATTATAGCAGAGTTAATAGGAATATTTTCCAGGCAGATTGACTTCCAGTAGTTAGGAATAAAAGCTTCACACATTGTCCCGAGCAGAGTAAGTAGAGCGAGCATAGTGTAAAGCTCCGTTACCCAAACACCGCCTGATAGTTGAGACATTGCGGAACCCAACGCCGCGGCCTACCCATTGTTACCAGGGCCTCGAAATATAAATAATAAAGTTTATAAAGTGAGAATTCAATACACAACTTGTCGGGCTTACAGTCGCATGCCTGGGCCCCTTTGACCTACCATCCTCCATATATTATTGATATTTAGTGATTATTTCATTTCTATTTTAATAATTATAAGTGTTTTCTTTATTTCTTTCTATTTACTATATCATACATTTTGTATAAAGTCTCGATACTTTACATTTTATATAAACTTAACACAAAATACAAACACACAAAAAAGAAATAAACCAGAAATCCTGTTTTCCCCCACAAAGAAGAAACACAATACCCCAAAATATATAGGTATTTTTTCCCTAAAGTAATTTCGAGACCCTTCTACGCGCGTCTCTCTCTAACATTCACACCCACATGTGTTAGAAGGAGACAGCTATATGTTGTCGGTCGCGTCTAAAGCAGGCCCCGCCCCGTAGGCTTTATTGGTTGGAAATTAAAAAAAAAACGCGTGTGTAAGGTAAGGGACAAAAAGGTTCTACATTATGCCTTCAGCCTGTACAGAAGTGTGTCCTGTGCTTGGGGAAAATTAAAAAAGTAGTGCACAGATTATATATACACATATATATTTATATATATGTGTCGAATATAGATAATAAAATATATTTGTTGATATCGTAATAAAGTGGTGGACGTTTTTTTTTGTGTGTGCTGTGGTTCTGTGTGTGTTTTGGTTGTGTTTCAGGTATGTTTCTTGTTTATTATTAAAAAAATAAAGATACAGATTCGCGGCGTTTAGTTCCGCTACTTAACAGTTGTTGAATGTAATGTAATAATAAGTTCCTTTTTACTCTGCTATGGGCGGGGTACAGCATGAGGCGAGTTATTGGTTCTCTTCGTCATTTTTAATATATTTTATATATAAATGCCATCTAAGAGAACTGGGCAAGTATCACATTCACTGAAAGCGCGGCGCTGAGTTCCGCCGTTCGGCCTTAATGTCTTTAAATATTCTTTTAATATTTTTAAAATTTGAGTATTTTTAAAATTATGGGGTAAACGTTAAGTCGCTCTTTTAAAGTATTTAGTTAGTTGTCTATGACTAAGGTTTTTTAAATAATTTTTGTATGAAAGCGTTGAGGCCAGAGGCCTCAGGCCTCTCGTGGCCTAGTGGCACAACTGTGAGGCTGTAAAAGGTTGTGGGCCCAATTAAGGCATATAAATATTTAATGCTCTTATTGCGACGCTCTGGCAAGGAGGTGCGACTTTTAACTCCGCCGCTCAATAGTGAAGAATTCAGCGGAAAGTGGGAAACGGGAGTGTCTATATGGGAACAGAGTGCGTAAACTCTGGGTTACCAATTTACTGTGCTTATCCTGCTAGTGCGGGATACAGCGTGAATCTAAATTTTATAAGGTTAAAACTTTTATATTCAAAAAAGCATCTGATTGAGTTTGTTGCTGGCCATTCTTAGGAGAGCCTGTGCATTGTGATACCACCATGTAACTTTTCTGTCTGTACTTATAAATGTCTATTATATATATATATAAATATTTGTTTTTTTTCACGCTGTATCCCGCACACGGTAGGGCAAGCAGAGGGAACTTGGGAACCTAGTGTTTAGATACTCCGTTTAGTTACTCACTCTCTGCCGCATTTGTGGCGATGCGTGTTCGGATTGGCGGAACTCAACGCCGCGCTTTGCCTTGTTACCAGAGCGAAGAAATGAGAATATTAAATATTCAAATTTAAAATATTAAATATTTACATTAATAAGATTATAAATTTTTAATATAAAAGAAGTACGTATGATATTACTAGCAACACTGAATATTATCATTTTAGTCCATACAAGTAATTCGCTCGCGGCTTCGCCCGCTTGAATCACGCTATTTTAATTACTAATCTCAATTACTCTCTTGTTCTGATAACATTATCACTTTTACTACTCTACTCAGCTTCACGCTGTATCCCGCACGAGGCAGGGTAGGCAGATGGAACCCGGGAACCTAGTGAAAGACACTCTGTTCCACTTCTGTTCCCCACTTTCCGCCGAATTTGAGGAAATATTTATATACACAGTCACTTTTAAGACAATATATACCTATACATTATACAATAAAATACTTAAGGATTTTGTAAAATGAAAATTTTAATTTGACTTAACTCCTTTATTTTTATTTTAACTGATGACAAATATACAAAGACCAAATGTTGAGGGAAAAATGTATAATAGGTATATATGTATAGTTCCCTCTGCCTGCCACTAGAAAGTGGGGAACGAAACGCAGTGTCCTAACACTAGGTTCCCAAGTTCCCACTATCTCACTTGCCACGTGCGGGATACAGCGTGAAGATGAGTTACAGCTGTAAATGAAAAATATTTACTTAAGTCAATAAATATATGTATTTTTCTTCCTTTTCTATATGTATTTTAAACATTGTTTATATGCCGACGGTGAAATGATGACGTCTTTCATTTGTATAGCTTAGTTTTTGTTTTGTAGCTTCACGCTCTATCCCGCACATGCTAGGGGAGATAGAGGGAACTTGGGAACCTAGTGTTATTTATTACACTGCGTTTTGTTCCCCACTTTCTGCGTCTTTGAGGCATTGCGTGTTGAGTGCCGAAATTCAATTATTGTTTTAATGTCAACAAAAGACTAAGATTTTAATATTTGCAGCATGTATAATTTATAAAGGGTAGGCTCGTCGTGGCGCAGGGGAGCAAGTATGTGACTGTAAACGAGAGGTTGTGAATTCGATATTCACTAGAGGAAATTAAATATTTTCATTTTCTTCGCTCTGGTATCAAGACGAAGATTGAGTTTTAATTCTCAACACGCGATGCCTCAAAATTCGGCGGAAAGTGGGGATGAACGGAAACAAATGTTCTCAAGCTAGGTTCCCAAGTTCCCTACATCCACCTTGCCATGTGCGGGATACAGCGTGAAAATATATTTTAAGTTTTTCGAGACACAGCGCGGGTTGTCTACCGCCGCGTTACACGCGCCTTGATTTTTGGCGGGCTATATAGGGGATAGGTACGGAGGGAAACGGAGAAACTCAAGTGCTTAACCCGTGTGGCGGTAGTGGGTTCGATCCTCACTTCGGGACATTCAATATTTTTATTTCTTCGCTCAGATAACACGATAAAATCTGAGTTCCACCAATCAACACGAAAAGAAAAAGAAAATTCGGCTGGAATTTGGGATCAGAACGGAGTGTCCTAACACTCTGTCCTCGAGTTCCCTCTGCCTTCTTTGCCACGTGCGTGATACACACAGACGTAAACGCACTAGATACACATACCGTCCCCGCCGGTGGGGATAAAGTCCCAGCTATACCGTAGTCTGCAGCCCAAGCGCTTCAGAGAGCGAAACTTATACTGCAACAGGGTATCCACAGCCCTATCCAGTAAGCCCAGCTCGGGCCGAGCGAAGCCCCCCACTACAAAGGAAGTACGCTAGCCGAGGTTCGAGTCTCGCAAGAGACGCCCTTGCGATTTCGTAGTATCACTTTGTATCACTCAATCTGGTCTCAGTCCACTGACACTGTAGAGGTTGCTAGGGCACACTACGCAACCGACAAAAAAAGTGCGGGATACAGCGTGAAAAAAAGGAAAGTTTAATACAATTAATCGATCAAATTCATGTAGGTGTATATAATCTGTCACATTCAATCAGATCTATCAATGTGACATATGAAATGTCAAAATATTAGAATTTTATACTCTGGAGGACATTTTTTTTTATCTCTAGGGAGAATATTGTCTAAAAATGTATAAATTCGGTTATTTTTTTTTTAAATTATCGGTGAATGCATGTGTTTTCTTTTTATAAGCAAAAAATTCTTTATGTTTCTTTTTTTTAGCTTTACGCTGTATCCCGCACACGGCAGAGTAGGCAGACGGAACCCGGGAACCTAGTGTTAAGACACTCCGTTCCACTTCCGTTCCCCAATAACTTTTAAAATTAAAATAAGCAAGAATTTAATTTTAATAAATATTTATTGGTATAAAAAAAGTGTTTCTTATGTTTTTTTGTCCGTCTCCTTTAAGAATGAAGGAAATTTCCTTGTTTTGCCTTTCAATGCATGGATATTAGGAAATTATGTCTTAATGAACAGACATTTTCTTCTAGCCCCATTATGTAGAAGAATGGCGGGAAATTAAAGAAAAATATAGTGATTTTTTTCACGTTGTATCCCGCATATGGCAGGATAGACAGAGAGAACTTAGTGTTATGACCCACTTTCCGTCGAAATTGAGGCATTGCGTGTTGAGTGGCGGAACTCAACGCCGCGTTTTGCCTTGTATCAGAGCGCGTTTTGCCTTGTATCAGAGCGAACAAATGAAAATATTAAATATTTAAATTGTAAATATTAAATGTTTTATTTCTACGAGTGGGGATGTACCACACAGTCTCGTGTTAACGGTCACATGCTTGTGCCACTGCGCCACGACAGACCTCGTATATAGATAATATCAAATATGGCGATGTTCTACCATTTACTGTGACTGTTACCGACAGGTTGCGGGTTCGATCCCCTCTCGAGGAAATTCAATATTTCATATTTTCAATTTAAATATTTAATGTTTTCATTTCTTAGTTGCATTTTGTTCTTGCGTTTTGCCTTGTACCAGAGTACAAGGTAAAACGCAGCGTTGAATTCCGCCACTCAACACGCAATGTTTCAAATTCGGCGGAAAGTGGGGAACAGAAGTGGAACGGAGTGTCTTAACACTAAGTTCCCAAGTTTCCTCTGCCTATCCTGCCGTGTGTGGGATACGGCGTGACGCTAAGTTCTATCATTTACCAATTTTAGATACACTAAAGTACGAACCACGAAATAATTTTTAAAGTATGAAAATATTTATTTACATTGTCATAGGCCATGATTAATTTTGGACATTAAAATAAAAAAAACAGCGTTGAGCTACGTCATTCGATACGCAATAATATATTTTGTAAAATACTGTATGGGGAACCAAATAGTAACTATGTAGGAAATATTGGGTTCCCTCTGCCTAACTTGCTATATGCGGGATACAGCGTGAATCTGCGTGAATCAATTTAGTTTTCAAATAATTATCCTTTCCTTTTTGTATTTGTAATAAAAAATGATTCAATATCGAAGTGAACCAAAAACAACATTCGGGTCCTCCATGTTTAAGAATTTTTGTTTAACAAAAAAATCTTGCATCAATCCCTAAACTGGGAATTGAACCTTATGACCAGCTGATAAGGTCTGAAGTTTCAGTTTTCTTTTATAAGTATCGTACAAGAATGCTCAAGAGTCTCCCTTTAAAGTTATTCTTTGTGGTTTTTGTCTTTTTTCTTGAAGGCGTGATACAATTTTGTTAGTTTTTTTTTTTTTTAAATGTTACCATCCTTTCCATGTTGACTTTGTACAGTGTTTGTTTCCGTACTTTGTCTGTGTCTTATATGTGAGTTGGATTTGATGGTAAATATTTTAGATATTTTACATTTTGTTTACGTTTTAGTCGATTATACTGCGGCGTTGGGTTCCGCAACTCGATATAATAAATTGTGAAGATAAAATATTTTTTTAGTATATTTCTTTTTTAATTATTTACCGGAATTCTATGTTAGGAATTAGCTAAACTTAAAGACATGATTATAAAAGTTGACCAACTTAGATCTGCAGACGTATGCATTAATTTTGTATGAAATCAACTACAATTATAGTGGTGTTATTATTTTTATACCATAAAATTCCAATTTAATCATAATTTCTTTATTTAGCTTCACGCTGTATCCCGCACAGGGCACATAGCAGGCAGAGGGAACTTAGGAACCTTATATTAAGACATTCCGTGCGACTAAATTTGATCCTCACTCCAGGAAATAAAATATTTAATAGTCTCGTTTCTTCGCTCTGGCAACAAGGCATAGCGCGGCGTTGAGCTCCGCCACTCAACACACAATGTCACAAATTGGGCAGGAAGTGGAGGACGGTTAAAAAACTACCACTATTTTTTACGTAGTGACCTGACTCATAAATTCAATATAATTTTTAGTTATTTGAAGTGAAGACCCACCCACTAGGGCCTTAGACGTTGAATATTCTGTATGTAATTTACATAAGAAACGTCCGTCTGTTACATCTTTTTTTTTTATATTAATATTACCTATCTAATGTATCGCTCGCGGCTTCGTCCGCTTGGATGGGCGCAGTTGTACAGTTTGACTGTAAACGATGGTTAGAGGTTCGATGCATGTTTGAGGGAATGGATTATTTTGTCGCTTCTGTAATACGGGACTGTGTGAATTTCCAATGTTTAGGCATTTTACACGCAATGTCTAAACGAATTAGGCGGTGGGGAACCTAGTGAAATTAGGTTCCCAGGGTACCTACAATGTGAAAAGAGCTGTTTTTTTATTTCTCGTTATAAATCTCGATGTGTAGAAGCATAGCTACATGGTTTTCTATGATATTTTTTGATATTTTATATTAATCAGCTTTACGCTGTACGCTGGTCCCGCACGTGGCGGGGTGGGTAGAGGGAACTTGGGAACCTAGTGTTAAGACTTCCGTTCCCCACTTTATGTATACTATGTAGATACGTTTTATATTTATACATATCTACACATACACTTCCTGCCGAATTTGGGACATTTAATAACTTTGCTACCAGAGAAGAGAGATATGAAAATATTAAATATTTTATTGCCTCGACTGGCGGTCGAACCCACAACCTGACGTTGACAGTAGCAACAATATACCTCTGCGACACGACAGGCCTCTTTTTCAATTGCATCATCAATTTACTCCAATTAAGGACACAGAGCCGCCATTTTAGATTGACATCTCCCATCCTTTTCTTTCTTTGCATTAGCGCTATATCTGTCTCGCTCTGGTTCAAACTAACGTGATAATCATACATGAAATTTTGATTTATTTTCTGTGGTTATGTAAAGAATGATTTTTTTAAGTAAATGTAAATAATAAGTTTATTTAAATAGTATTAAATGAAGTTTTTTTTAATAGTTGGCTTTGGAAATATTATGCAGGGAACGCGATGGACGGTCTTAACATTAGGTTCCCAAGTTCCCTCTGGTAACACTGACTTGTGCGGGATATAGTACAAGTGGTAGTTAAGTCTCCCTATACTCGATAACCCTAATGTAGTAATGTTATAGTAAGTAGGCAATACTCTTATATATCGTATCAGCTTCACGCTGTATCCCGCAGATGGCGGGGTAGGCAGAGGGAACTTGGGAACCTTGTGCTACGACACTCCGTTCCGCTTCCCAATTTCCGCTGAATTTGAAACATTGGACGTTAAGTGGTAGATCTCAACGCCGCGCTTTACCTTGTTACCAAAGCGACAAAATGGAAATTACATTAAATATTTAATTTGAAAATATTGATAGGATCGAAATAATAACCTGTCGTTTACAGTCACACGCTTGTGCCGCTGCGCCACGACCGACTTCTGATCTTATATTTTTATATACATATATATATATATATATATATATATATATATATATATATATATATATATATATATATATATATATATATATATATATATATATTTTTATATATATGTTAATAATATTATAATATTCGTACTTATTTCGATGGACGAAGACATTGTTGTTAAACTAAGAAACTTTTGCCTAACGCGGATATCAAACCCGCTATATAACAATCTCAATTATTATCAAAATTCTCATCTTACAATTCCCATACAAGATTAAATTATTTCCCATAAGAGTGAGCGAGACAGATACAGTTTGGCCGCCATCTCCATCTCTATCTATGCCTTTGACACGCCGCCATGGGGGCACCAAATTAGATGTGATAGGCGGGCTTTTTTCCATTTTTTTTTTTTTTTGGGTGAATTGGAAAAAAAATACATATTTTTTGTAGTTTCGACTGTTTTAAAACGCTTGTAATTATGAGAAAAGGTGTATATATTATGTGATGGATTTTTTGTTGGGTTATGTATTGGTTTTTTGTCTCTTTCCTGGTATATGTATTCTCTTTGGCTTCTCCATTTTTTTTTTAAGTTAATTTTATAGAAGAAGATTTGCATTTGAGGCCTGTCGTGGCGCAGCGGCACAAGCGTGTGACTGTAAACGACAGGTTGTGGATTCGGTACACAAGAGAGGAAATTATATATTTAATATTTTCAATTTAAATATTTAATGTTTAATTTTTTCGTTCTGGTTACAAGACAAAACGCGGCGTTTAGTTCCGTCACTCAACACTCATTGCCTCAAATTCGGCGGAAAGTGGGGAACGGAAGTGGAAGCTTGGGATCCCTCTGCCTACCCTGCCGTGTGCAAGATACAGCGTATACTGCGGTGGTTCAAAAAATAATCTATGGTTGTTGATTCAGTCTTCTTGAGAATTTCTTCGCTCTACGATGTATAATTTCGCACGCAATGTCACGAACATTGGACGGTGTTTGGGGAACGAAGTGTCTAAAAATTAGGTTCTCTATGTTTTCTGCGAAGAGATGAATGATGATGATGTCTCATTCTTCCTTCTTCTCATTTAAATATTTTATAGCGGTTCCTAACGCCGTGTTAAATTTGTAAGAATATTCTCAAAGATTCTCATAAATTTCACTTTTCTCAGGCAAATTAAAATGTACTCAAGAACCTCTATTAAGAGATGATTATCTTTTACTGAGGCCAATTGAAAAGTTTCACATTTTATTAAATGAAATTATATTATTACTAGCGACCCGCCCGCGGCTTCGCCCGCTTGAATCACACTATTTTATTTACCAATCTTAATTACTCTCTTGTTCTAATAACATTATTACATTTAAGACAATATATATATATATATATATATATATATATGTATATATATATATATATATATATATATATATATATATATATATATATATATATATATATATATATATATATATATATATATATATATATATAAATATATATATATATACAATATATATATATATATATATATATATATATACATATATTTTTTTTTTGCGATTGTTCAGTAGTTTTTGCTTGAAATTGGAATAAATGGCTATAAACATTAATTTCATATTTATTAGGAAGTATTAAGGACTTGAAACGAGAAAAAACGATGAAATTAATAATTAACAAGACTAATCAGTGTTTTGAGATTCACGCTGTATCCCTAGGTTCCCAGTTCCCTCTGCGTAACCTACCATGTGCGGGAAACAACGGGATGTTCCCATTTACATCTTATATATATTATAATCTGTGTTTTGAGGCCTGTCGTGGCGCAGTGGCACAAGAGTGTGACTGTAACCGACAGGTTCTGGGTTCGATCCCCAGTCGAGGAAATGATATATTTAATATTTTCAATTTAAATATTTAATGTTTCATTTCTTCGCTCTGGTAATAAGGCTAAGCGCGACGTTGAGTTCCGCCACTCAACACGCAATGCTTTAAATTCGGCGAAAAGTGGGGAACAGAAGTGGAACGGAGTGTCTTTACACTAGGTTCCCGGGTTCCCTCTGCCTACCCTGCCTAGTGCGGGATACAGCGTGAAGCTGAGTATATATTATAATTCTCATTTAATACCAAAAATAGATACTAAGCTCGTTTATAATTTCAGTATAAATCGTGTTACCGTAACTAATAGTTACCTAATAACGAACTGAGCACAATTGTAACCTTGACAATGACTGCTGCGAAAGTGAATTGATCTATAGATCATAGATCTATAGATCACGGCTGTATAAATATAGATTGTGTTATTTTTAAAGTTGCTATGTTTGTTTTTGGGTTTAAATTGGTATACTTATAAGGATATTTTTTTTTGTATTTTTTCATGTTTTCACTTTTTTTTTTCTTTATTAGATGAAATTTTTGGTCTTTTTTGAATCCCAGATGATATCCCAGGGTTGGGACATAGTCCGGCGTTAAGATCCACCACTCAAAGCACAATGCATCAAATTGGGAAAGTGGAGAACAAGAGTGTCTCGTTAGGAACGAAATTTGCTAACAAAGTTCCCAAATTTCCTCTGGTCTACGTACTGCTACTGCCATGTGCGGGATACGGCTGGAAAAATATATTTTTGTTATACTATATATAATTAATAGCTAAAAAGTTTGGTTCATCGCGTTAATCTCAGAAACTATTGGTTTTTATTTTGTATTATAATTTATTACTACATATGAGGCTTGTGTTGCTGCCGAAGTTGAGAAATTGTACAGTGGCGGAACCCAACGCCGCGCTTTACCTTGTAGCTCGAGCGAGGAAATTATAAAAAAAAAACCATTAAATATTTAATTTGATAAATATTTCATTTTCTCGAGTGAGGATCGAATACACAACCTATCGTTAACAGTCGCTATTGCCGTTGCGCCACGACATAGGTTAATTATAATATATGTAGAATTGGGCTGTAATATTGTGTACATAAGCGGGCGAAGCCGCGGGTTAGTGTCTTGTTTCTGAATGTACGTATATATTTAATTTTCCTCATGTTCCAACCAAAAAAAAAAAAAAACAATTTTGTCGAACTAAAAAAAACTACAGTAGACCCCGCCATATTGGCTCGACCTTCACGGCTGACCAATCAGAGATAGGATGGCTATATAAGGAAAAATTAGTAACGCCACGTTAATATAAATGTGTACGTTTTTAAAGAACGGCCATTTTGGTTCCTGTTTTTTTTTTTATGTAACACGCTCTATCCCGCACTTGGTAGTGTAGGCGGGAATGTAGGGATGTAGTGTTAAGACACTACGTCCCGTTTCACGGTTTACGCTGAATTTAAAGTTTGTGTTGATTGGCGGAACTCGGTACCGCGCTTTGCCTTGTTACCAGAGTGAATAAATGGACTCACTCAGCTTCACGCTGTATCCCGCGCATGGCAGGGTAGGCAGAGGGAACTTGGGAACCTAGTGTAATTAAACACTCCGTTCCACTTCCGTTCTCTACTTTCCGCCCATTTTGAGGCATTGCGTGAAGAGTGGCGGAACTCATCGCCGCGCCTTTCCTCGTTACCAGTGCGAAGAAATGAAAACATTAAATATTTAATTATAGTTTTCATTTCTTCTAATATTGCATTTACTCGTGTGGTGATCGAACCCACAACATATCGTTTACAGTCACATGCTAGTGCCGCTGAGCCACGACAGGCTTCTGTGAAGAAATGAAAGGGTAACAGGGGGAACCTAATTTTAAGACATTCCGTTACCCACACGCCCAATGTTCGATTTTGTCGCCTTTGTCTTAATTATCTTAAATATAAATATTTAACCAAAAAGTTAATTTACAACTTCTTATCACACCGTGTTATCGAAGTTCTGTTTTTATAGAAAAAAGGTACAAAAACGAGAATTTTAAGCAGCGGCGACGGTCAGCAAAAAAAACAATTGAGGTATTAAGCCTAATCCGTCTTTTGTTCTGGCAACGGTACATTGCTACCAGTTGTGTTAAGTGGATGTCATTTTTTTTTGTCTCTAATGTGACTGAGGTCGGGGATTCTGGTTTGTTTATGGTAATACCATAGTCGGGTGGTTGGGAGTGAATGGTTGTAGGTTCGATTTCCACTTGAGGAAATTAAATATTTTATATTTTGAAATTAAATTTCGCTCTTTTAACAGGGCAAAGCGCGGCGTTGAGTTCCGCCACCCAACACTCTTGTTCAAATTGGGATTTGGTTTTTGGGTTTGATCGGTAGAGTAAAATAATAAATATTTTTAGTTTATCGCTCTGGTGACGAAGGAAAGCATTGCCTGAATAGAAATGTCTCCAATCGTACAGAGTGTCTTAACACTAGGTTCCCAAGTTCCCTCTGGTCATACTATGCAGCGAGAAGCTAAAAAAAAACAAAACTAAACGTACCTACTCTATAAATTATGTCAGTCAAGTCCAAAACTGTCAGTCACACACAAAAAAAAAGCAAATTATTTATGTTCTGTGGTCAATTATGTACTTTAACTAAGCCCTTTCACGGTTAATGAGATTACAAGATCAGTTCAATATTTAACTGTCTTTTACGAACCCTTTCCTTTGACTACTGTCTTGTCGCCAACGATTGTTAGCTGGTGTTTTTTTTTTTTTTGTTCACGCTTTATCCCGCTAACTGTAGGGTTGGCGGGATCTTGGGAACCTTGTTACGATGTTCAATTTTAAGTTTTAAGTAAGATATGTTCCCATGTTCCCAAATTTTGGGTGGTTGTGTATTGTTGAAAGCCGCATTTTGCCCTTGTTGGCTAATATATAAATATATTTATTTATTCAATTACATAAGTAGAGATCGAACCCACAACCGGTCACGTTTCTAGGTGTATGCTTGTGCCGCTGCGCCACTGCAGGTAATTTACCATGCGTGGATTAAACTGAAGTATTTAGTTTATGAAGACCTGTTAGGGACTTCTTAACTGTAGACGGGATCATGGGTTCGATATCCGCTCGATGTTTTTTTTATTGAAAATATATATTTTTTTTCATAAAAAAAATGTTTGGTAGACAAAACGCAGTGATAAGCTACGTCTCGAAAATTATATTAAGAGAATTGTCTTAAGACTCATTTTAGCTATCTATATGTATGCGGGATACAGCGTGTTCAAATTGTATATAAAAATATGTTTTACCCCAAAACAAGAAAGGAACCCTAAACTTAAATTTAAAAGTACTAAACTTAAATTTAAAAGTACTAAACTTAAATTTAAAAAGCGTATAAAAATATTGAACGAAGCAGAATTTGAACCCGCGCCTCTGGAATACCGTTCCAGCGCTCTGACCAACTAAGCCATTCGTTCTCACCGAGCTCCGTCGAAATTCTTATACGCTTGTTACAACTTATTTATGTTGTTAGCATCTCTGTTGGGACGATTTTTACAAATTTCCGCTGCCCAAAGACAACTCGTAAGAAATCTGTTCTGTCCTAAGTGTGGAATAAAACTTTAAAATATAGTAAAAAGAAAGGAACCCATTGTGGGTTCCTTTCTTTTTACGATCGATTTTATTATCCGTCACTGCGGTCAGCCATTTATACATACATTCTAAAGCCTTTTCACAGTTAATAAGATTACAAGATTAGTTTAAATTTAACTGTCTTTCTATTGACTACTGTTTTGTCACCAACAGTTATTTTTAACTTATTTCTATAGATTTTTTTTTGTGCATACTCATTTTATGAAGTAGGTAAGGTACGGAAAGGAAGTAAATTTGTATGGTGTTTTTTTTTTCACGCTGTATCCCGCATGTGGTAGGCAGAGGGATACGCGCGTCCCTGTCCATTTATCGCCAAATCAGAAGCAATGATTGAGTCCTTAGTGATTGAACTCGACCCGTTTTGCTTTATTATTAGAGCGAAGGAATTGAAGTATTAAATATTTAATTTCCTCGAGTGGGTATCGAACCTGTGATATATGTTTTTATGATCATATAAGTAGGTAAAGGGCTACTCGGTTAAATTAACTAAGCTTATAGGCATTGTGCGTAACTCAAAGCCGCATATTGCTTATTACTAGAGCGATGTAAGTTTACGGCTTCGCCTGCTTATACTGTAGCATTATTTACGCTATGCTATAGCTATGTTTGTCGAACAAGTTACTTTATATTGATACAACTTTTTATAATGTATAAACTGATTTATTTTATATTTTATCAAAATACATTAGGGAAAACTGCATTTCGATCTGGTTGGCCGTTTCTGAGGTTAGCGCGTACAAACGTACAGACAAACTGACAAAAAGTCTGAAAGTCAATATTTTGAGTCAATAGGTTTTAATTTCTATATAAGATAATAATGTCTTACACATTTTAAATGAAACACTTTTAACCGGATTAATCGCGTATTTTGCTTTGCAAAATACGCGATTAAACATGTTTTTTGGGAAACCCGACGTTTCGAACACTTTACAGTAGTCCGTGGTCACGGGTAGACTGAGGTGGCATTTGTCTGTCAGTTGATATAATTATTATATCAAACTACCGCCAACGATTCCTTAATTGCCTCGCGTACTGCCCTGGGTTTTTGCAGAATGAGCTAACTGTATCTGGTCCTCTAGTGTGGTGTGCTGGGGACTTTAAAGGATAAATAAATAACTCTATATAAGATGTTATTTAATATATCTTCCATGAACAGACAGAGATCAGTTACAGATTTATTATATGTATAGATTGGTTATATTTAAATAGTCAACGGATGTAGTAGCGAGTTAATTACAAATCGTTTTTTGTATTCGCCTCTTTGAAATCGTGGAATTAAATGTTTTAAATTAAAGCTGTTTACAACAAAAAAGGGTTGACATAATTCGAACGAATTAGTAAAGCTTTTATATAAATATATATATATATATATATATATATATATATATATATATATATATATATATATATATATATATGTATATATATGTATATATATGTATATATATGTATATATATGTATATATATGTATATATATGTATATATATATATATATATATATATATATATATATATATATATATATATATATATATATATATATATATATATATATATATATATATATATATATATATATATATATATATATATATATATATATATATATATATATATATATATATATATATATATATATATATATATATATATATAATTTTTTCGCTCTGGTAATAAGGCAAAGCGCGGCGTTGAGTTCCGAGTTCCGCCACTCTACACGCAATGCCTCGCGGCATGCCAGTGGGATACGGAAGTGAAACGGAGTGTCTTAACACTAGGTTCCCGGGTTCCCTCTGCCTACCCTGCCTCTGGAACTCAAAAAGCTACATCTCAACAGTTCGACGACGTGTGGGGTAAAGGAGTGTCTCGACACTAAATTACCGTCGCTCTCTCTTCTCTACCCCTAAAACAATGATTTATTATATATTTCTTCTTCCAGGTGAATACGTGATCCAAGGTGAGCTTCCCCAGCAGCTGGTCACCGAGGAGACGGGCTTCGATCTCCTCGAGGAGGCACTCCAGCTCGTGGAACTTGGTGACGAGACTGATAAAAAGGATGAACAGACTCCGGTCAGTGCTGAAATCAGATTAGATTAATAAATACTTATTTAGAATATGTATGAAAATTTGAACTTTTCGGAGTTTGAACCCGCGTCTCGCGGAAACCGTCCAAGCGCTCCGATCAACTAAACTATACGTTCTCATCAAGCTACGTCGATACTCTTATACGCTTGTTAAAATGTTATTTTATGCTGATAGCATCTCTGTAGGGACGATTTCTACAAATTTTCGCTATGCAAAGACAATTCGTTAGAATTAATTGTGTTTTTTAAAAAACGTCTTGCTTGAGAGAATGATATTTATTAAATATTTTTACTATTTTTAAAATGTCAATCCACAGTTAGGAAGAAGTTAGAGAAATAGTGATACGTATTTTTATACATTTTCTAAATTAGAATTCTTCTTCTTGCTTAGCCAGAAGAAGTATCAAGATAAATAGTGCAGAAAAAACAGAGTAGGCAGACAGAAGAACACTATGGTGTTAAGATATATATATTTCTGGCCATTTTTGACATCTCTCGGATTAAGTTTGACGTCGATGTATACTCGTATGTTTGTCTGTGGTTCAAACGACATATCGCGTGGGCTCTAAACGTGGTAGCGAATTCGCATCCAATCCGAGGAAATGATCAATTTAATATTTATATTTCCTGGTTCTGCCACAATGGCTTGAAAATTCAGAGGAAAGTAGGGAACGGAGTCTCTTAATGCTAGATTTATTTTGTTATATGCGGTATAAAGCGTGAAAGAAAGAGGGATTCAACAGAAAGTAATAGTTTTGAAGTTTTTTTGTAGATTTTTAACGATGTTTTTCTTCCACAGGCGGTAGAAGGTAGCAGCGCCGCCAGCACCATGCTGCATCCGGCGATGCGGCACGTTCCGCATCACCCGCTTGCGCATTATCATAATCAGGTTAGTGCTTTTTTTTCAGTTTCACGCTGTTTGCTGACTAGCGATCTGCTCGCGGCTTCGCCCGCTTGATTTGCGCTATTTTATTTACTTATCTCAGTTATTTTCTTGTTCTAATAACATTATCACTTTTAAGACAATATCTATACATTGAATATTACATTTTCAGCTGAATTAATAAAAAAATTGTATCAATTTTGAATTTTGTTTTTCAACTTCACGCTGTGTCGTGCACGAGGCAGGGTAGGCAGAGGAAACCAGGGAACTTAGTGTTAAAACACTCTGTTCCACTTCTGTTCCCCACTTTCCGCCGAATTTGAGGCATTGCGTGTTGAGTGGCGGAGCTCAACAGTCAACAGTCAAGACAATAAGGCAAAGCGCGGCCGCTTTGCCTTATTACCAGAGCGAAGAAATGAAACATTAATTATTTAAATTGAAAATATTAAATATTTCATTTCTTCGAGTGGGGATCAAACCCAGAACCTGTCGGTTACAGTCACACGCTTGTGCCGCTGCGCCACGACAGACCTCTATCACAATAAACTTTTAAAAATAATCTATGAGATTTTGATCTAAACTACATTTGGTTATAAAAAAACTGAAACATGAAAAAAACGCGTGACAAATGATTTGATGTCAAAATTAAAATGCCCACACACACTGCTTATTACTGTGATTCTTTTTTTTTTTTAATTTGTTTTCATATCTTCGCTCTGGTATGAAGGTGAAACGCGGCGTTAAGTTCCGCTAACACAAAATGTCTTGATAATTAGCGGAGATTGGTTAACGAAGGGTCTGAATATCAGGTTCCCTATACCTTCCCTATCATATACGAGGTACAGCGTGAAGTTGTAAAAGTGACGTTTTGTTTTTTTTTTTAATTTTCTAAAATTATGGAAGTGCACTCATTTCTTACACATATTTACTTTAAATTTATAATTTTGAATAATATTAGTATTTTTTTTTCCGGACAGTTTCGAATCTCGAAACGTTCGAGTGCAGCCTAAGTAAACAACATTCCGGTCATATAGAAAATAAGTAGAGTGAAGTGATGTGTTTGGATTTTACTCGTTTTATCGATAATTTGGACATACATTTTTTTTTGGGGAACGGAGTATCTTAAGACTAGGTTCCCAAATTACCTCTGTCTATTCTGCCATGTGCAGGATACAGTAGGCAGATGAAAAACATTTTTTTTAACTTAATGCTCTACTTATATATATAACCCAGGATGGGCAGGGTAAGCGATGTGCCAAATATATCTCTAGGCCTCTTTATAAATTTTTCATCTCATCTACAAATTTCTAAATCATTCTCACATATATGTCCACCAGAGAGTACTAATTTTTTTAGTTAATTTAAAAGTTAAAGTGCAAAATATATAATCTATAGGTATATCATTTTAACTATTTTCAAATGTTAATTCACACTTAGGAGAGAATATATATATGAAAGGAAACATTAGGTTCCCAAGTTCCCTCTGTCTCCCTTTGCCGATTTAACCACTCGCTTATGGTTCAAGACTCTCTTTTGAAGGTTGGGTCGATTTTGTACCTTTAATTTTTTTGTCTTATATTTTCAGCTTGTAAGTGTTTTTTGCTTTTAACATATTTCTTTTCTGTTATATGTTGAATAAGCAATATATAATATTAGTTTTGTTTAAGTTTTCTCATTTTATTCATTTTCGATTAAGAAATTTCAATATTAAACTCCGAGCAAACAAAGTTGCAATGCACCTCTTCTAGTATTTCTTTCTTTCTTAGCTTCATGCTGTATCCCGCACGAGGTAGGGTAGGCAGAGGGTACCCGGGAACCTAGTGTTAAGACACTCCGTTCCACTTCCGTTACCCACTTTCCGCCGAATTTTAGGTGTTGCGTGTTGAGTGGCGGAACTCAACGCCGCGCTTTGCCTTATTACCAGAGCGAAGAAATGAAACATTAAATATTAAAATTGAAAATGTTAAATATTTCATTTCCTCGCCCGGGGATCGAACCCAAAACCTGTCGGTTACAGTCACACGATTGTGCCGCTGCGCCACGACAGGCCTCAGGTCTAGTATTTATTTATTTAATTTGTATCGATACTCTGACATATTTATTTAGGAACATCACTATAGAGGTAGACAAGTTAAATCCAGCTACCGTGTGCGCGCGTCGATTGTTGACATTTCTTAACTAAACACTTGAGATTAGTTGGTGGCACCACAAAGTTGGGTGTCACCTGTTAAAATACTGCTCCTGTAGGTAGCCAGTTCAGTTCTCTTTCTTTAAATGGGGGGTTTTTTTCTTTTAAATTTTTCAATTTCTCCTATGTTACAGTTAAGATATTAGATAGAACGTACGATAGTTATCATTTAATGACATTATCTTATATTAAATATTGAGGGCTGTCGTGGCGCAGCGGCACATGCGTGTGACTGTAAGCGAGGTTGTGGGTTCGATACACACTTGAGGAGATGAAATATTTAGTGTTTTTATTACTTCGTTCTGGTACAAGGCAAAACGCGACGTTGAGTTTCGCCACTCAACACACAAAGTGTGAAACCGAAGTAGATCATAGTGGCTTAACACTAGGTTCCCAAGTTCCCTTTGCCACTCTGCCATGAGCGGGATACAGCGTGAAGCTGAAAGAAAGAAAAAATATTTAATTACATCGAGTGGGGATCGAACCCCGATCTTGTCACGTAAAGTGTGTATCATACAGAAATATAACAAATTATATATAGTAAAATGCATTAAATATGATTCAGCGGTCTCAAGTGCCACGCCCACTATGCAGCTGTCAGTTTGTCTGTCCGTCGATATCCTTTGATTGCGTTCATTTGTAAAGAAATAAGTATATACATAATATATATATACAGGTATTTAATAACTTTTCTGTACGTATATTGAAATCGTGATCATGCGAGATTATTGTTTCGCCAGTACAAAATTCATGCTGTTTATATTTCGATATAATGAGTTATTCATATCTTTTCCTTCTGCCAATCCCGCCATGTGCGGGATACAGCGTGAAAATGAAAAAAACATTCGATAGTAGTAGGGTCGAATACCTGTAGTGTTAAGTCAGCTCTTAATAAGTAGTTTTCGAACTTATGCGGAAATGGGAGAACGAAGTGTTTAAACACTAGGTTTTCTTTCACTTTCCCGTAATTTACGGGATTTAGCGTGAAGCCAAATAGACAAAAATTAACTAATTTTTGTCTATTTTATAATATAATTCCTTCAAAGGTGATTGATCGTCGTTGAGGTCCGCCATTTTACACGTAAAGCTTCCTGTATTCAGGTGAAAGTGGGGGACGGAAGTGCCTTAATGGTACCAAGGTTCCCGTATTGCCTCTGCCTACCTCCCTACGGGCTATACTGGGGACCTAAAAAAACGATATTTAACATCTTGCAATGTTTCTAGGGTTAAAAGATGGGTGGGGAACATAGTGCCTTAACATTAGGTTCCCTCTGCTTACTGAAGTTAAAAAAAAACGAAACGTACCGTGGGACAAGCTATCACATTGTTCGAAACGATCTTAAATTTTCTCAGTAACATTCCAACAATCAGTTGATTAAACGTGTTATCTCAAATCTCACTTTGATCTCGCCGCCAGCATCTTTGTGTACATTCCTTTTGTAATTAAAGGTTGACCTGTGGTTTTGTCTGTATGTATTTTATATATATATATATATATATATATATATATATATATATATATATATATATATATATATATAAACAACAACACAAAGCACAAGTAATATCTCTTAAATTGGCCGACGTTTTCTAAAAGAAACATTTTCATACTTATATTTTTAAACACACTGACTGACTCAGCTTCACGCTGTATCCCACACTTGGCAGGGTAGTTAAAGGGAACTAGGGAACCTAGTGTTAAGACACTCCGTACTGTTCCCCAATTTCCGTGTGGATTGGCGGAACTCGACGCCGCGTTTTGCCTTGATACCTGAGCGAAGAAATGAAAACTTTGAATATTTAAATTGAATATTTTAAATATTTCATTTCCTCTCGTGTGTATCGAACCCACAACCTGTCGTTAACAGTCATACGCTACAGGGCCGCTGCGCCACGACAGGCCTCAATGTAGTTTAAAAAGTTTTAAACAAAAAGTTCATTTTCTTTTTCTTCGCGATTTCGTTTAATTCCTCAAAAAATGTTATTAAATGATAAATGTTATTTGGACAGTGCTAGACAGGTGACGCCCGGCCACCAGCGATGTATGACAAATTGGTTTATATAACCTGTACGTTTATTGTTATACAGGGGTTCAAAAATGTTAAACGCTTTTTTTTTTAAGAAAGAGTGTTTTGAGTGGATTTTAAATAAATATTGAATTTCCTGGAGTCCCACTTGGAGCCTACAATCTGTCAGACGGAATTAATTAACTTAGAACGGGAATAAGCAAGATTTTCCATGATTATTATCATGGAAAATCTTGCTTATTCCCGTTCTACGGGACTCCAGGAAATTCAATATTTATTTCTTCACGTCATGTCACTATTTTAGTAACGAGAAGAACTCCAGAATTCGGTGGAAAGTGGGGAATGGAGGTGACTCAATGAAGTTATAAGATATACTATCTTTAAGAATTTAAAAGAGTAACTGTTGAATTAATTTCTGGATCTTATCAATAAAAGTGGCTCCTGAGCGGTATCTTTGTGTACATTCAATGATTCAAAAGTACTTATAAAAGTTTTATTAGAATAAGAAATATATAACATTTTTATTTAAAATCCTTATAGAGGGCATAAAAAACGAATATTATTTTGCATTTATACAGGATCTTCTATTGTCTTTAAGAATTCTCAGATAAAATGCGGCGTTAGATTACGCCATTCACCACACAATGTTAGACTCGGTGCGGGTAACAAAGTCTCTATATAAGATCCCTCTCTTTACCCTGCTAATACAAAGAAAGCTCATAAAAAATTCAATGTTTTAATAGATAAATGTACCTATCTATTCTCTTATTAATCTACTTTAGATTAAATAAATAAATTATGGTTTCTTTGATATATATATATATATATATATATATATATATATATATATATATATATATATATATATATATATATATATATATATATATATATATATATATATATATATATATATATATATATATATATATATATATATATATATATATATATATATATATATATATATATATATATATATATATATATTACTAGCGGTCCAAAAGCTTCGCCCGCTTGAACTTATTGTTTTTTATAGCCAAATTATACAAAATTTTAATATAATATATAAACTATATAACTGTAAAGTTTCATGCAAATATGTCCAGCAGTTCTTGCGTAAAAGTGTAACAAACATCCATACTTACGAACTTTCACATGAATAATATTAGTAGAATTGATATTGAATTTTCAATGGCTATTAAATTATACTGTAATTATTGCTATACTTATTTATTTTTTTCTAATTAAGTGTAATAAATATTAAATAAATATAATTTGAACATTTCCAAACACTCTGTATAAGTTTAAAAAAAAGTTACAATCATTAACTTTGACAAATGACGCGTTGACACTTGCGGCTGTACGCAGGTACATGGGTTTTTTTTTTGAACCACCGTCCTCCCCACTCCAATGGTATTGTGGGTTCTTTCTAATACCGACGCCGCTAATTGATTTTGGACATTTTTTTTTATAGATTTTGGTAGATTTTTGGGCTGGATTTTGGATTTTTGTTTTGGTTGTTATGTATGTATGTGATTTTGTTTTAAGAGAGTTGATGATGTTTTTTTTTATATTTTGGAGAGAACATTTTTTTACATTTTTTATTTATATATATTCAAATATGTTACTATAATTTAAATGTGTTTCATTTGGTGCAATGGAAATGATGTAAAAATGTATTTTTTAATATTTTCATTTCTATAGTCTGATAACAAGCGTTGAGTTCCGCAACAACAAATCAAATATGGCGGCAAGTGAAGAAGATAAATAAAAGTTTCTTAACTCTAGGTTCCCAAGTCCCCTCCCTGTGCCTACCCTCCCATAATTATATTTCAAATTATAATTATACGTATAACATTTCTACCACATGCTACAGTTATACAGAAAGGTTTAAAACAAAAGCGTACAAGTCATTAATCATAATACTTTATATATCATATGGCAGGGTAGGCAGAGGAAGGGAAGGTTCCCCGCTTTCGAGATATTGAATAGTAAGTGGTTCCCAAGTTTCCCCTACCTCCCCAGCCATGTCGCGTAATGTTAAAAAAATGAATTCTACCATTTTAACAAACAATTTCTCTAGGGATTTCGATTCTAGTTATACTGAAACCAAAATCTCGAGAGAACACTTTTGGAAAAAAGTAGGCGAAAAAAAGATGTGCAGTCCATTTGATTCTATGAAACATTTACATACAAAAAAATAATGGAAAATATTAAAAGCGACCGCCTCATTCCCTAAAGAGTTGCATTTTGACAAATGATATGAATTTTAACGCTACTGGATACTTTTTTCGCCTTTAATGTACCGATTCTTTTGTTCACCATAGTGTACCATGAGGTGGACGCGGGTTCGATGATCGTTCGAGGGGATTAATTTTGATTCTGTTCGTGTGTGGTGGCACAAGTGTGTGGTTGTTAACGCGATTGCGGGTTCTATTTTCACTCGAAATTAAATATTTAATGTTTTCATTTGCTCGATCTGGTAACGGGACAATGCGCGGCGTTGAGTTACACAATACCTCAGAGTTCGGTGGAAAATCGGGAACAGAAGTGCTTTAATTGGAATGGAGAAGTCTTATACTGACTAACATTCCCAGGGCGCCGTAGTCTATCCCGTCATGTGCGGGAAAAAGCGTGAAGATAAATAAAAAAAAATCGGACTCTCAGAATCTCCCTAGCCCGTAGACGATGCTCGTGTCTTCTATTAATCTTTACTTTTACTTTCACGCTGTATCCCGCATGTGGACTACAGTTACCTGTTAACACACTATTCCCCAGTTTCCCCTAAGAGTTGTATTTAACCTGCTAAGCGGGAAAATGCGTGAAGCGCGTATGTGTGCTTGTTTAGCTGTATGTGTGTGTGTGTGAAAGTAAAAAAAAAATCAATACGTACCGTTGCTATAACTCCGAAACTACTTTCAACAGGTTTACGATCATTAGTCATTGAATGTCAATATTAGAGACGCGATTAATAGAAAAAAATCTAATTATATTTATATGGGCACGTGTTAAATGGTCTATAGGTCGTTTAGGTGCAGTGGTGCAGTTTGTGGTTATGGGTTCGATACTCTACACTCGGGGGGTCATTTTATTTGGATTTTTTTTTACGTTTTGCTGTAATTGCTGGTGAAAAAATAATTTTTGTGACATGATTTTTTTTGTCTCTGGTCTGTCGTGGTGCATGGAGTGAGTGTAAACGCTACTGGTTCTTGGTTCGAACTCAACTTGATGAATTACAATATATATTTTGTTATTTCTTTGCTTTAGAAACAAGGACAAAATGCGACGGTAAGTTCCGCCTGTCATCCTTAAATTTAGTGGAAAGTGCGTAACGGAAGTGTCTGGTTAGGAACTGAGTGTCTTAACGCTATGTTCCCAAAATCTCTTTGCCAACCTTGCCATATGCGGGATTCAGAATGTATCTGCTTTAAGATTAACAGAGATTGCTGTAAGCTACCTACAATCATCATAAGTAAATTGTACTCTGATTAATTAATTATTTCTATTTGTATGATAGAGTGAAGTAAGCGGCGTTTGGTTCCGCCAATCTACACGCAATGTCTCGAAAACGCTAAAGATAAGTTTTTTTTTTTTATGTTAAACGAACGTACGGAACACGTGGTCTTTTAACATACACTTTGCCGATCTCTTGATAATTTTAACATGTAATCGTAAAGTGATTCCGTCTTTTCTTTATTATATGTATGTGATTGAACTGATTTTGATGGGACTTTCACTGCAACATAAGCAATTTTTGTTGCATTTGACCGTTGAAAGAGAGAATTTCTAATTCATTTTTGTATGTATACATATATGTAGCTAGATGAGAACGTATGGTTTCTATAATTCGCTTACTCAGTTTCACGCTGTATCCCGCACATGGCAGTGTAGGCAGAGGGAAACTTAAAAACCTAGTGTTAAGACACTCCGTTCCTCTTCTGTGCCCCACTTTCCGCCGAATTTGAAGCATTGCATGTTGAGTGGCGGAACTCAACGCCGCGTTTTTGCCTTGTATCAGAGCGAAGAAATGAAAACATTAAATATTTAAATCGCAAGTATTAAATATTTCATTTCCTCGAGTGTGTATCGAACCAACAACCTGTCGATTACAGTCACACGCTTGTGCCGCTGCGCCACATCAGGCCTCGGTTTTCTATAAAAAAATAGATTTTTAATTAAATATTTAATTTTAAAATATTTAATATTTAATTTTCTCGAGTGTGTATCGAACCAACAACCTGTCATTTACAGTCACAAGCTTGAGCCGCTGCGCCACGACAGGCCTCAATTTGAATGTGCAACCACCCCAACATTCAGACCATCTAACTGTAACCAGATATACTATAATATAAATATCAAAATCAAACCAAAGAATACCAACGTTGACTTTCATACCGATCCTTATTATCGATCATTGATCTATAGATCTATAGATCTATGGATCATTGATCTATAGATCATTGGTCGGTGGATCGCGGGGGTCAGCCGCAGCAATTACGTTCCTATTCACTTGTGGAGAGCATTATATGATTATGTAGTGGTCAGAGTGGTTTTGTTAGATGCTTTCTAAACTGTCTGTACTGTAGTATGTTTGGCTAGAAATTAATTATTTATGGTCTCGTTGCCAAAATCTTCTTTCGAGAAGCACTTGTTTCTCCAGCTTCACGCAGCGTCACGCTTTTTAGATCGGCTTGTCTATCTCCTTAAAACATTCCGTTCTCCACGTATCGTCTGAATTACGGGACATTGCCTGTCGATTGGCGGAACTCAACGCTGCGCTTTCTTTCGTATTGTCTTTATAGAGCAAGGAAACGAAAATGTATAAAAATATATGTTTCCTCGCGTGGCAAATGAATCCAAAACTCTCGTACCGCTACGTTACGACTGCTTTCTTTTTTTTTTTTTTTTTATTTATTATAGGACACTGAACGTTACTTTTTTTTTTTTTAATAACTATTTACTTCACATGTATTTTTTCACAACCGGAATTCGAATTCTGTACTTCCGATCTCGAAAATTAACTTAAACAATAAAACGCATTTTGCACACATTAAAAAAAACCCATAAAAACTGTCAAATGTCCAGTTTTCGTGGACGTCTGACGTAATTTAACCGTAACACCGAGCCGGTACAAGTGTTACTTTACTTTCTTTTATAATATTAATGCTAGCTAACGGTTAGTTATTAATTCCGTCTGAAAAAATAAAAAACGAAAATGTTGCCAGCTTTTTGTGTGTTTTGGGATGTTTTGGATTCATATGCCAGGTTTTAGGGTGATTTTTGTTAATTTTACGCTGTATTTCGAAAATTGTGTAGGGTAGATAGAGCGAACAGTGATAAGAGGAGCTTAACGCCGCGCGTTTCATTACTAAAACGAGGCAATAAATATATTTATTATTCCTTTCCCGAGTGGGCATTGAAGCCACTACCGTTGCGTTTACAGTCGTACGCTTGTGCCCCACTCGATAAATGGAAATATTTAACCTTTTCCAATTAAATATATAATGTTTTCATTCTGTCGCTCTGGTGACAAGCTAAAGCGCGGCGTTGAGTTCCGTCACTTAACACGGGGGAAAAGAACGGAGTGTCTTAACACTTAGTTCCCAAGTACATCCTCGACGGGTGGAGCACGGAGAACGGAGTGTCTTCAAACTAGGTTTTATTGCGCTAAAAAAAGAAAATATCTCCTATCAGACCAGCTCATCACTAGCGGCTTTAGGTTATGCTCAAATCAGTTTTGTAGTTTTTACGTGAAAGTCCAAGACATCATAAGAAACTGTCACTTTTTTTGTTTTTTTTTATTTAAATACTCAATCGAAATGTGAGTGAACCTCCTCAATCCCCATCGGAAATAACTAATTCTCCACCACAAATTATTATATCACTGTCAAACTGCGCGTGCGCATCCGCAACAAGAAACTAGTGTAAACTAGTTAAATCCACCCCATTATGGGCATAACGCAAATGATCCATGGATCATATCGATCAATGATCTACGTTTTTGCTACACGTTGTTATGACATGACTGATGATCGACAGATTAAGGTAGCGGATTCCATGATCGGGATATTTGAACGCTATATAGGTTCAGTAGAATAAAGTGAACTGTGAAGGTGATGGTTATACGTTCGATTTTGGTGCTGTTTAAAATAATGTTTTTCTTTTGATTCTTTTGATGTATGATTTGCTTAGTTCTTGTAAAGTCTGTGGCGTTTAGTTTCGCCGTTTCAATACTAAATATATTTTTGTTTAATAAATAATAAGTAAAATAGTAACAAAAAAGAGAAATAAAAGGAAGGCAAAGGCGGTGTTATTGCTTGAAGCAATCTCTAATAGACAAGAGAAAACGAACTTGACATGAAGAAATGGAGAATACAACAGAGTAATAATAATATTTTTAGTATGAATGACTATCAGAGAACAGAGCTACAGGGGCACTAGCGTGGACTTTTAACGCCACAGGGTGTGGGTTCAATGCCCACTCAAGAACATGACATATTTCATATTTTGCATTTTTTAGTTCTAGTAACAATAAAAAGCGCGGAGTTAAACTCTGTAACTCAATACGCAATGCCTTATTCGACAGAAAGTGATAAACAACAGTATCATCATTCGGACAGAGTGTTTTAAACACTAGCATACAGCGTCAAGCTGTAATTAATGAAAATGGAAGAACTAAATATTCTTCTACAGTAAACGGAGTGTCCAACATATAAATAACGATTTTTTTCAATTTGAACCAATAGTTTCTGAGGTAATCATGTTTAACTAAACACACCATTAAATTTTTATAATATAAATATAGATTTAACGTAGCTTAACGCTGTATCCCTAACGTAGTAGCCAAGAAGGCACGGAGCGTCAAATATTATGGTCTCGGTATACCTCTTTCGCCTCGTCCACCGTCATCAACCTCTTCAAATATGTCCTCCAGAGGTCCTTCTGCTTTTCAACCGAGGTCGCTCTCTCTCTTTCTCTTGCTGATATCAATGTAGATATTGATATCAAAGCAACCTATTACATATCAACTTGAAAAAGAAACGACGATTTAAGAAATAAAATAAATCGTGAGGCCTGTCGTGGCGCAGCGGCACAAGCGTGTGACTGTAACCTACAGGTTCTGGGTTTGATCCCAACTCGAGGAAATGAAAATATTTAATATTTTCAATTTAATTTTTAATGTTTTCATTTCTTCGCTCTGGTACAAGGCAAAACACGGCGTTGAGTTCCGCCACTCAACACGCTATGCCTCAAATTCGGCGGAAAATGGAGAACGGAAGTGGAACGAAGTGTCTTAACACTAGGTTCCCAAGTTCCCTCTGCCTACCCTGCCGTGTGCGGGATACAGCGTGAAGCTGAGTGTATAAACAAAAAATTTGCCGGTATTTGAACCCGGACCTCAATCTCAGGTCTCAATGATGGCGGTAAAAAACTAATAACAGGAAAACACATCGTACAAACTCCAGCAACAATTAATGTAGATATAACCGTAGCTCTATGAAATATATTTACAGACTTTCTATTTTCTAGTCTTTTTTTTGTGTTGGCTTCACGCTCTTTCCCGCATATGGCAGGTTAGACAGCGGGAACATAGTGTTAAGACACTTCGTTCCACTTCCGTTCTCCATTTTCCGCCGAATTTGAGGTATAGCGTGTTGAGTGGCGGAGTTGAGGCATAGCGTGTTGAATGGTGGAGTTACGAAGTTTAACACCGCGCTTTGTCTTGTTGCTAAAGCAAAAAAATATATAATTCGTAGTTCATAGTGTAGTGTAGTCTTGACACAAGGTTCCCTTTAGTTAACCTGATGTATGTAAGATGTATAGCGTGCACCTTAAAAATATAATATATTCTAAGTAAAAAATCACTCAGTCACTTAGTGAATATTGTGTTTTTTTTTTTTTTATAACGTTTAAACAAAAAATCCTCGACTCTTTTTATTATATGAAGCGCGGTGTTGAGCTCCGCCAGTACACAGAGATGTAATAATTGTCTTTCATTTCATTCATTTTTTAAATCTCTCAGTGGTAACTGGACAAATCGTGACGTTATACTCCGCCGTCTGGCAGTTTTTAGAAAATTATACGAGAATCGTGGGTAACGGAGTTTCTTAACACTTTCCTTTCACGTCGTTTGCGTGATAAAGCGTGAATCTTCTTTTTCTATTAAAAGATCCAACTGCTCGAATTCAGTAGCTTATATATAAAAAACTTTCTACGTATACATACATACATATATACATATACATATGTACGTATGTGTATTTAATTATTGTACAATTTAAAAATAAATAGTAAGTGATGGTAAAATTATATTCAATTCATTTCTATATGAATACAACTAACTGTCTGAGAAGTGATCGAAAATAACTTTTATATATATATATATATAAAATGTTCTTTTTGATGTCTGTTTAATATTATTTTAAGAAACTGTACGGTGAATGGTGGGGAAGGTAGAAGGAACCCAAGGTTACTGTTAAATTTTGAAAACTGAACGGAGTGACTTAACACTAGTTTCCCAAGTTCCTTCTGGACACCCTGCTATGTATTGGCTACTGCGTGAGGCAGAAAAAAGAAATAAAACAAAAAAAAATAGATTTTAAATGAAAATATCGGTCAAGTACGAGTTGGACTCGCTCATCAAGGCATCCGTATCAATTTCAGGATTATATGTCACCAGAACGAACTATTGATAAAAATTGACAAACTTAAGCTTGCACTCGTTGCTTATAAATGGACGATAAATATTAGTTTGTCTTGATTTTTTCATATGAAATACCTATAAATTGTCACCTTCTTTTGGAGTTTTTCCTTTATTTGTAATTCAAATTCACACGTTGTGCTAAAATTTACTCTACTGTAGGTCGACGGGAAGTACCGTATAGGTTTCAAAACAGTGCTGCAAAACGATTCATAAACGTATTTTTGATTGCGTTAACGTAGAAGCTTGACTTTGGTGAGGTCTAAGAGACCGTACATTTCAATATATGTTATAAGTTTCAGCTCGATAACTCTACTAATATCGAGATAATGATCTTCACCACACGAACAGACGGACAGCAAAGTGATGCTTCCGGTTTTACCTTTCAATGTACGGAACACTAAAAATGGTGGAAGGCTATTAAAACATTAGGTTTGTCGTTTTTAAAAGGTCAAAGGGAACTTCGGAACGTAGTGTCAAGACACTCCGTGCCCCACTTTCTCCGCAGTTCTTGAGGTATTGCGATTGCAGGGATCTAAATGACGAGCTTTTTGCTTTGTTGGTATATAAATAAATAAATAAATAAATAAATAAAGACGAGTAAAACCGCGTGAACACACATGTAGCAACGGTTCCAATTAAACTTTAAAAGCTTGAAGAAAGCAGTATTCCACAAGCACCGTTAGAAAATGTCATACAAAATTTCACACTCAACAGCCGACTCCATTACACGATATGTTTCGTTACTGCGCGCACGTTTTTTATGCGCACGCGCAGCCCACCATTGAATTTTATCAAAATCCGCAAAAATCCTTTGAAATAATGTGATTTTTTTCCTATTTATTTACCACAAGTACCTGATTTTAGTGTTTTTTGTGCAATAATTCTAGTTTTTTTTTTTAGTTCTTAGTGTATTTTTTTTGTGTGCAATATATAGTGTTTTAAGTTTAGTGTAATGGATTTGTTTGAATATCAGGTGAGTATTTCTTTTTTTTTCGTGGAAAAGAAATTACTTTTTATTGATTTTAGGTCACTATGCTCAGTGTAGAGGCGTTTCTGCTTAATGGTTACTACGTTCGAAGCTTGTATTGGGGAATTTATGCAAATTATTTTAGTATCTTCGTTTCAATTTAATAAAGCGCGGCGTTAAGTTCCGAAAGGATATATATGAAGTAATGAATGATAACATATATAAAAGAAACGTTTTAATTACTGGATTTGAACCCAGTATAATTAAAACATGTCCATTTAAAAGCATTTACGAATTAATATGTCACACACATAATTATGCTTATGTAATTTCCTACATTTTCTTGAAACAAGATATATGTAAGTATTAAAAAAAAGACCGTTAAATAAACCGTTTAATTTGCAGTCGCATTTTTCGGTTTCACGTTCTGGTAAGAAAATAAAAACCCGGCGTTGTGTTACGCCACCTAACACGCATTGTCTCTAGACAGGCTGGGCAGAGGGAACTTGATAACCTTGTGATAAAACACTCCGTTCCGTTCGCAGCTTTCCGTTGAGTAGCGGAACTCGATGCTTTGTCGCTAGAGCGAAGAAATGAAAACATTAAATATTTCCTCAATTGGGAATTGAACCTTCTTCTTCGTTTTTAATTCCCAACTTAAAAGGAGGGGTGTTATATGTTTGACCTGTCTATTCTTCCGTGTCGCCATAGTTCCTGTATTAATGAAATCTTTCACATCGCGGTGGTTCTTAGCTAAGTTTTATGAAAATCGAATCAGCACTGTAAGAGAGATTTTGCTATGATGATAATTTTAAATTTTCAATTGTTATTGATATTTTCGGCAATTTGACGTAACTCAACGCCGCGTTTATTATTAGTATTAGTACGTGATAGATAGACATATACAAATTTGAACTGACTAATTCGGTTTCCAGTTAGACGATGTACCACTAAACTATATTGGCTTGAAAACGTCCAAATAACATGAAAAAGCCGTAGATATAATTAAATATTTGACATTCATTCATACACTGTATGAAAAACCAGCAATTTAACCTTCAAGGTCCCGGGTTCGGTTCCCCGAGCGGTAATTTTATAATTTTCACACAATAATAGCTTGGAAGCTGCCAATTTTGTGTACCAAAAAAACACTAAATTGCTACCGTTTTGTTAGTTTTTGTTTGTTTATATGATTGATGTATGAGTGTCTATACTTACTTATATTAAAGTTGCAATGTTTGTTTGCTTGATCGCGCTAATCTCAGGAAGTAATGGCACGAAAATTTTATATTTTCAATTTATAATTATGTTTTTATTTCTTCGCTCTGGTAGCAAGGCGTAGCGCGGTGTTGGCGGCTTCAAATTCGGCGGAAAGAAGGAAACGGAACGGAGTATCTTTATACTAGATTTCCAAGTTGTCACGCCTACCCTGCCATCTGCGGATACAACGTGAAGCTGATATATTATATATTATATATATATATATATATATATATATATATATATATATATATATATATATATATATATATATATATATATATATATATATATATATATATATATATATATATATACATATATATATATATATATATATATCTCAATTATTTCCCGCTTTAGTAGGGATTTCCGGAAATCCTTTTTTTATTCTCTCGACACTCTAGGGAGGACTAAGAAGAAAAATACTCTACATATTGAAAATGATTCAGTTAAAGAAGAGTAAAATATTTGGAGATCTTGAATTATATTATCTCCTTCTTATAATCTTAAGAAGTAGAAAGAAGAGATTGATTCAGCAGAAGAGTTATATTTTAAGAGTTATATTTTAATATTGTGTATAAGATCCTAGTGTGCGACTGTAAACGCTACAGGTTATATTTGTTTCACACTCGAGGGAAGAACAGTGTTAACTTCCGCCTTTCACCACATAATGTCTCTGCTATTGAGCAGAAGAGAAAGAAGAAGAGTCTCTAATATTGAGCGGAAATTTAGCTAATAAGTTGTCTCTGCTTTTTCTACATAAGCGGGGATATATGCGGGATACAGCGTGAAGTCGGGAGGTATGAATAATTATTTCCCCGTTCTGGCAAAACAAAGTGCAGCGTTGTGTTACGCTCTTCTTCTTTGTCTTGATATAGGAAAGAAAGTGAAGAATGGAGTGTTTTGAAACTGAGTGTTCTTTTATTTTTTTTTTAACTTACCTTTATATCCTCGCATATACCTGGGAACCTAGAGGTCACTCTGAGCAGAGGGAACCTAACAAGGGAACCTCCCAATCTGAGATATTGTGCGATTAGCGTGAAAACCAAAATAATTCTTCTGAACAGAAATCAACCTCAAGTACCTAATACACTGTATTCAACTGTTGAGTTCTTGCCAGCTCTTCTCAGCAGAACCGCCTTCCTCACAGGTGATAGCTATTCCTGTTGACTGACTGACTGTCACTACTGACACTTCAATAGTCACTTGACGATGAAAAATGCTTGTAATTGCCTAATTGAAAAAGGAACGGAGTGTCCTAACACTAGGTACTAAGTTCCTTCTGCCTACCCTGCCATGTGCGGGATACAGCGTGAAGCTGAGTGAAGGAGTGAGTGAATGAGTGAATATTTTGATTCTGACTTCAATCGGAATCGTACACCCTACCACTATTACCTAACTACCTACACACGGCCGCGACCTTGCAATGCCTCAAGGCGGGTAAATTACACATGGCGTATTGCAATTTGTGACACGCGATGTTTTCTAATAACTTGAGCGTCTTAATAACTATCTTAGATATATGGTATCGTACGGTTTTTTTTCTCTCTCTCCCTTTTTTTTAGCTTCACGCTCTATCCCGCACATGGGAGGGACATGGGAAGGCGGAGGGAACTTGGGAACGTATGAATTTGAAGTATTGGGTCGCCTCTTGTTCTGTTACCTCAGCTTCACGCTGTATCCCGCACGAGGCATGGTAGGCAGAGGGAACCCGGGAACCTAGTGTTAGGACGCTCCGGTCTACTTCCGTTCTCTACTTTCAGCCGAATTTGAGGCATTGCGTGTTGAGTTGCAGAACTCAACGCCGCGCTTTCCCTTATTACCAGAGCGAAGAAATGAAACATTAAATATTTAAATTGAAAAATATGAAATATTTCTTTTAATACTTCTGTTACCAGAGCGTATAATAATGAAAATAATAATTATTTCATTTCTTCCAGCGGGAATTGAATCCACTGCATGTCGCATTTACTGTCGCCCACTTTAGAAAATTCTCCTTTCAAGTTTTTTATATTTCACAAGGCAACCTAACTTTTCGTCGAGATTTCAGCGTTCTACGCCGCCTAGTTAGTTAGCTGTGCAATGGTTGTGACTCACTCATTCAGACATTGTGTATCAGGTGGCGCAACACAACGCCACACTGTGTCTAGGAGACATTGGGCAATGAAAATAATTATAGGTATAATAATTCCCCCGTGAGCGAGCATCGAACCCGCTACCATCTTTGACTCGTGCCACGGTAGCATCATTCAACTGTTTAATATTTTAATATACTGTTTAATATTATTAACGTCTCCATAGATTTTTTATGGAAGTGCCAATGAGTGAAAAGAATTTGACATTAACAAATTAAAATTAAAGTTGGTTAAATAAAGTTTTATGACTGTACGTGTGAGATATGTTTGTTTTTCACGTGACGGTGTAGTGGTAAAGGATGGATGTAGTTAGATGTGTAGAGGTTGTTACAGGTTCTCTTCCATAGGCCTCTTGTCTTGGTGTAGAAGTACAAGCGTCCAATTGTCAAGGCGGCAGTTTGTCGGTTCGATGTTGACTGAAATGCTTAATATTTTATTAATAATGCAAAACGCGGCGTTGAGTTACGCCGCTCAAGTCGCCTCAAATTTGGTGGGACGTGTGGAACGGAACGTATGCAAAGTGAAGCTAAAAAGCTTGTGTGAAATATATTTGTTAGTGTTGTTCTTTATGGTACAGTGGTGAAGGTTATAGAAGATAAAGAGGTTGTTAGTTCTTTTAAAGTAGATCTATATAGTTCTTTTAGTTTCACGCTTTATCCCGCAGATAGAGTGTTTGGCTATATGTGTCTGTATGAATATGATTCATCATTAATAATATAAAATTAGAGTTTGTTTGTTCGTTTGCGCTAATCTCAGGAACTACTTGTTTATTTTTTTTTTTATGTTCAATTTATCACGAAAGGCTGTAATATCAGGTTAATTCTTTTGTTGTAATCCTTAGTAGTTTAATCCTTTTGTTTTAATCCTTAGTCAGAGTTTTTTGTCACTCAGACATGTCATGTCACATGTCAAGTCACGTCAATTAATGACATTGACGTGACATGATATGTCACACACAAGTCATAGTTTTTTTTTGAACCGAGCGGGCGAAGCCGTTTCATTCATTAGGTATATGGGGGGCGTTTCAAGATGTTTTTTATAAATATGTCTACAACATCTTTTACGATACGATAATGTGGGACAGTAGTGTCTTAATAGATACGGAGTATCTTAACACTAGGTTCCCAAGATCCGTCTTTCCACTAAAAATTTAAAAAATACCCCAAATGGGAATCGAAGCCACGGCCTTAGCGTTCTCGGTCACACGACGTGCCACAGCGACGCTGCAGTCAAAAATTAGAAATTTCTATTTATTTATTTGCACTATCATGCTGATCTCAAGAAGTATGATGCTGGCCCGACGCTTACGATTCTACCGTTTAACCAATATTGGAATTAGGCCTTTTTTTTACATTTTACAGCTATGTTTCATACATTACGTTGTATTTTGCTTGAGAATTCGATTCCCGGTTGAGGTGAAAATATTTGTATGTTAATAACTGTAAAATATATGTGTAATAATTAGGCGGCGCGCGCGGCTTCGCCCGGTTTCATTTTTTTTTTATTAGTAAGTCTAATTATACAAATATATTTAAGCTATATCACTTTAAAGTTTCATCGAAATCGGTTCAGTAGTTTTAACGTACAAGTGGAACAAACTTTCACGTTTATAATATTATAAGGATATAATAAAAATATTTACATTTTTAGGTATTTACATTTTAGTTAGTGGGTAACGGAAGTGGAACGGAGTGTCTTAACACTAGGTTCCCAAGTTCCCTCTGCCTACCCTGCCATGTGCGGGATACAGCGTGAAACTGAGTTAAATTTTAGTTAGTATACCACTATATATATAAAATTCTGATTATTCTAATGTAGTACATATTTTACGTCTACTTATATATAAGGCAGTCGAAGTATACGTGGTTATGGGTTTAGTAAAGTCAAATCGCGGCGTTGAGTTCCGCCGTTTAAATTTAGATTCTGTCTTCATACCGTGTTATTCAGAAGTTAAGAAACCAAAACCTGAACATTTATATTGTCTCTTTATTTCCTGTATAAAGTCAATACTGTAACAAAATACGATTGGTTGTAAGTTCGATCCCCACTCGAGGCAATGAAATATTTCTTATTTTCAAGCCTTGACGGCGCGGCGTTAAGTTCCGCGTTTCAACACGCAATGCTTTAAATTCGGCGGAGATTAAGCAACGGAACGGAGTGTCTACACTAGGTTCCCAAGTTCCCTCCGCCTACTTTAAAAAACGAAAATGTTACTATGAAGTGCAGGCATACAACTTGAACGGTTCGTCTCTAACTAATATTTATTTAGCACTTTTAATGTGAAATTGTAAGAGAATGTGGCACGCGCGGCTTAAGTGTATTTTACAAGCTTTTAAATATCTATAGCAGTTATATCATTGAGCATGGTAAGTACAGGGAACCTGGGAACCTAGTGTTACCCGTAAGTCATTCCGTTCCCACTAGGCCACTTTTGTTTTACAAACTATGCCGAAATCTAATATCACGCCATGCCACATTACCAGAAGGAAGAAATGAAAATATTAAATATTTCATTTCCTCACGACAGGCCTCAAGTCACATATAACTTTCGTAGTTTGTAATTTTCCTAGGAATTAATTTCTTCACAAGCAAAATTCTGTCGTCCGAAAATAAATGATTTCCGGAACTGCGGCTTCGCCGGTTTAAACTGTACGAGTTTTGATTGAATGTATCAAAAAGTGCATAGTGGCGGGACTCAATGTCACACTTTTCCTCCTTACCAGAGCGAAATAATGAGAATACTAACTAAATGTTTCATTACCCTAGATGGAAATTGAACTCACAGCCCCCGCTCGTGTACCTGGAAAGACACCTTATGTTGCTATATATATATATATATATATATATATATATATATATATATATATATATATACATATATATATATATATATATATATATATATATATATATATATATATATATATATATATATATATATATATATATATATATATATATATATATATATATATATATATATATATATATATATATATATATATACATAAGCTTTTTATTGCCTAATAAATCAACAAAGGATTTGAAGTGGCTACCTCTCGTTAGAACTGGTACATCATTAGTTTTAACGATACGCTCTTACCCAGTATCAGTGCCGTTTTAAATGATCTATAAACATACTATAATTAAGAACTCTTAACTGTTCACGCAAGTGGCACTGTACGTAAGAACCGGTTCAAATCTGTTAGGGGGTATATGAAAATGTTGGAAAGTTAGAAAGTTTTTTTTCTTCTTTTGGTCGCATTCACGCGTTATCACGCATAGCACGGTGCGTGTTTGTTGATACGTTTTTGGTTGTTTGTTAGGGAAGGGTTGTTGGTTGAATGGCGGAGTTGAACGCTGTGGTTTGTGATGTTAGAGCGGGGATATTTAAATATTTTAATGTATAAATATTTGAATACCTACCTATTTTTGTACTTAAGGTCTATCGTGGCATATTGAGATTGGTTGTAGGTTCGATGCCCACTCGAGGAAAACAATTATATATAATATTTTCATTACTTTGCTCCGGTAACAAGGCAAAGTGTCTTATCACTTAGTTACCAAGTTCCCTCTGCCTATCTCACCATGTGCGGCATACAACTCAATGAGTTGAAAATTCAGTGAAAATTAACTTAACATTTATTATACATTCCCGCAGCCGTTTGCGGGATACAGCGTGAAAAAAAAAAACGTACAATCACGTAAACAAATGAACTTTCCAAGACCAATGCATACATATTTGTTGAACTAACACGCATTTATTAACGGTGTACACAGTTCTTGCGTTGGGCGATCAATTTTGTCGATTGCTTGCGACTTTTCGCTGCTTCTGGCTTGTTTTGGTTAAATGAAAGTATTTTAACTGGCATTATACATTAATGTGCTTTAATTTTTATATATTCCTTTTGTTGTTTCACGCTGTATCCCGCATATAGGCGGGGTAGGCACTCGCACTATTTGGGAATCTACTACTCAGCTTCACGCTGTATCACGCACGAGGCAGGGTAGGCAGAGGGAACCCGGGAACCTAGTGTTAAGACACTCCTTTCTACTTTAAATTTGAGGCATTGCGTGTTGAGTGGCGGAACTCAACGCCGCGCTTTTGCCTTATTACAAGAGCGAAGAAATAAAACATTAAATATTTAAATTGAAAATATTAAATATTTCATTTCCTCGACCGGTGATCGAACCCACTATCTGTCGGTTACAGTCACACGCTTGTGCCGCTGCGCCACGACAGGCATATTAAAAGTTTTTAGAAGTATTTTACAAATTACACAATTTATTTATATTGATTTCTTTATAGAATAAAATAAATGGCAATGGAAAGACTAAATTTTTGTCGGCAGAATTCTGAAATTTAGCATACAAGTTACCAGTTTTCCTTTAGGGGAGCATTAAATAGTATTTCCGGAAATTCCTAAAAGTAATTTTACTCCTGTAGCGGTTTTATACGGTTCTTTCTTAAATACTAGATATACTATAAACTGCCTCAAGAATAGCACCTCATCAGTAGTTGTTAAAATATATTATTTTCTAACATCTGACAGGTAGGAAATTATCGCGCAGCAAGCGAAAGGATGTGGGCTCGAAGAAGTGTCATAATGGGAACAGAGTGTATTAACACCAGGTTCCCATGTTCCCTCAGCTTCCCTTGCTATATACCAAATACATCGTGAGGCTAAATAAATCACACAAACTGACCAACTCTTATTTTTAGATATATTGTAGTATAGGATAGTATATTCTATTTTCTTTCTCATTTTTACAGTCGTTAATGCGGTCCATGTCAGTGGAGCAGAGATGGCAGGACCTGGCGTCTCTCCTAACCATACCTCCACCACCGGACCAGTACCAGCACTACCAACATCCTCACGCTCATCCTCATGCTCATTCTCATTCCCATTCGCATAATATTAGGTAAGACTCTTTCCTGTTTTTTTTGTTTTCACGCTGCTTCACGCTGTATCCCGCACATGAAATAGGAGGCAGAGGGTTCTTGCAAATTTAGTGTTAAGACTAGGAGGTGTTACGTGTTGGGTGGCTGATCTCCAAGACATGTGTTGCCATGTTACCGCAGCAAACCAATGAAAGTTTATATTTAGTTTTCTCTAGCGGTAGGCAGAGTGAATTTGGGAGTTTAGTGTTAAGTCACTCCGTTCCGTTCCTCACTTTCTGCAGAATTTGTGGCATTGCGTGTTGAGTAACGTGTGATTGTAAACGATAGGTTGTGTATTCGATCCCCACTCGTAGAAATGAAATATTTAATATTTTCTATTAAAATATTTAATGTTTTCATTTCTTCGCTCTGGTCACAAGGCAAAGCGCGGCGTTGAGTTCCGCCACTCAACACGCAATGCCTCAAATTCGGCGGAAAGTGGGAAACGGAACGAAGTGTCTTAACTTTAGGTTCCCAAGTTCCCTCTGTCTACCCTGCCATTTGCGGGATACAGCGTGAGCGTGAGCTGAGTATCATCTGAGACTCATCCACTTCCACTGGTTGGTTGGAAGAGATCTCTTATAGAGATAAGTCCACCTTTGTACATATATTTTTTTAATGTGTATATTTCTTATGTACCTATTTAGTACAATAAAAAATAAAATATATATAGTTCCTGATATTAACACGTTTAAACAAACAAATTCATCGCTGTATCGCTATCTTTATAGAATTAGTGCGTAGTAAGTAGATGATTCTTTTTAATTTTATGAATTCTCCTTCCAGCCACGGCGCAGCAGGCTACGCTCCCAACTATCACGCCCCAATACCGCCTGTTCCTGAGAAACACCACGAACCGTACGGTGAGTTTTTACTTTATGAAGTTTATAATATCTTAAAAAGAAGAATTTAAAAAAAAGATCTGTAGTGGCACAACGGCACAAGCGTGTGACTGTAACCGACAAGTTCTGGGTGCGATCCCTGGTAGAGGAAATGAAATATTTAATATTTTCAATTTAAATGTTTCATTTCTTCGCTCTGGTAACAAGGCAAAGCGCGGCGTTGAGTTCTGCCACTCAACACGCAATTCCTCAAATTCGGCGGAAAGTGGGAATTGGAAGTGGAACGGAGTGTCTTAACACTAGGTTCCCGGGTTATCTCTGCCTACCCTGCCCCGTGCGGGATACAGCGTGAAGCTAAAAAAATATTGAGAATTCTGTGAAAGTTTCAGAAATGTATTTCTTTTTTTTTATGTTCACGATTATATACTCTAAAGTTACATGTTTGAATACTTCAATTTAGGCCTGTCGTGGCGCAAAGGTGGCATGTGACTGTAAAAGCGACAGGTTGGGGTTCATTCCCCTTTCGAGGAAATGATATATTTAATGTTTTCAATTTAAATATTTAATGTTTTCATTTCTTCGCTCTGGTAACAAGGAAAAACGCGGCGTTGAGTTCCGAGAGTGGTGAATGGAATGAATTGCCATATGCGGGATACAGCGTGAAACTAAAAAAAATGATTATCTGAGGTGAGAAGAACTGGGTCGTAAAACGAGGCAGTACATTAAATACACTAACTGTGTTAGGGTAACGGGGTAAACAGGGGGAACTTGGTAACGTAGTGCGAAGACGCTGTTCCCATTAAGACTTGTTGCGACTTGTCGCTTTCTACAAACAGAAAATAATAAACATTTCAGTTATTTATAATATTTTTACCCCCAAGTTGGAATCGAACACACAACCTTAGCTTTTACAGTCTCACGCTAGTGCCGCTGCGCCACGACGGCCTCATCTAGTTTCTCTATTTAATTTCTCCTTCCAGGTGCAGCTGCTCCACTAGAGAATGCTTACAAGGTTGAATCTGCCCATCATCCCCAACAGCATGACCCCGTGTACTATCAGGTAAGTCCTAGAAGTTACCTAACTTACCTTACTTTAGGTTTATATTGCCTTGTTTTCTCCTTTTTTTTTTTTCTCTTCTTATAGGTTATATTTACTTGAAGTAAGTTGTAAATGGCTGCTTTGCTTTTGCTCTCTAAAGTGTTGAGGCTAGTCGTGGTGAATAAGTTAGATGGGATTCAATCTCCACTTGAGAAAATTAACTATTTATAAAACTGGTAACTGGTACTGCAGATGCGAGGTTAAGTTACGTCACTCAACACAAAATGCCTCACTCTGGTGGAAGTACTGGGAACTAAGTGTCTTAACTTTAAATTCCCTCTGCCCTGCACTGTACCGTGAAGCTATAAACTGCAATTTTTTAAAACCTTATTATAAACATATCTTACTAATCTTCCTAGCCTTATCCAGAACTGTCGCCAAGTTTGCTTCAAATAAACATATTCATCATACTTTTATTCAGATTAGACTTGTGAAGTTTGAACTAGTTAGACCAAATTCTTCTTTTTGCTTCACGCTGTATCCCGCACTTAGCAGGGTACGTACTAGGGAACTTGGTAACCTTGCCTTAAGCCAATCCATTCGCATTCAAACATTTTCGTTCTCCGCTTTTTTTTCGAATTCTGGAGGCGGCGGGTATTTTGGAAGCGATCGGCGGAGCTCAACGCCGCGCCTGTCAAAAAGCTCTAGTTTGAAATAAATATAGCATTATTGTATGAATTCTTCATTTCATAGGGCCACGTAAACGTACCGTTATATAAGTATAGTCGTTATATGGGCACTTGTAAGCTAGCCACGACTACCCCCATTCTTTTTTTGGAATTATTTTTGTTGAGTTAATTTAGTATAATCAAAACAAAACATAAAATAAATTCTACTACCAGTATTAATATGTAAAATTTTGTGTGTATGTATGTTTGTTCCGCTTTTACATAGTAAATACTGAACGTATTTAGATGGAACTTTACATCAATGTAGTAGATGTATCAGACATCCGAATAACATATAGGCTATATTTTATGTAAATATTTTAATATAACTGAAATAAGTAACGTGGGCACAGTCTGTGACTGTTAGTGTTAACGCGACAGGCTGTGGGTTAAATTCCCACTCGAGATAATGAAATATCTTCAATTTAAATATTAAATTGAAGATATTTCAATTGATTTTTTTATTTTGTTTTCATTTTTTCGCTCTGGTAACAAGATAAAGCAAGGCGTTCAGTTCATCCACACAACACGCAATGTCTCAAATTTGGCAGAAAGTGGGGAACGGAAAAAAATGTTTTACCACTAGGTTCCCAAGTTCCCTCTGTCCTAACATGTGCGGGATACAGCGTGAAGCTGAGTGAGAGTGAGTAAATATCAGATTTGGTCGATGGTAAGGTGTGTGTAAAAAATTTTCAGAATTCCACATCTGAGATGCCGCCGCCCAACCAAGATGGGTTCCTGCAGTCCATTCTAAACGACGAAGATTTGCAACTCATGGACATGGCGATGAATGAAGGTATGTTAATAAATTTTCTCTTGCTTGCTTGAAGTTTAGCGTGTTGTTTTTTTTTTTTTTTTTTCAAAATTTACCCATACTTTTTAAATTGTACCCATATTACAGATAATATATGTGTGTAAGAATTTAACTTTAATTAGTGATTTGATTTTAAGTCACTCAGTTTTTTTTTTCATTATTTTAAAATAATACCGGTTTAACGGTAAACATAATAAGATCTTTGATTTCTTCGATTATTTTCCATTTAAAATGTAATGGTTATATATATATATATATATATATATATATATATATATATATATATATATATATATATATATATATATATATATATATATATATATATATATATATATATATATATATATATATATATATATATTATATATATATATATATATATATATATATATATATATATATATATATATATATATATATATATATATATATATATATATATATATATATATATATATATATATATATATATATATATATATGAAAAAGTTAACAAAAAATATTACGTGTGTCCGCAATGTATGTGTGTATTATTGTTTCTATTCTATTTAGAGCACATATAGCTAGGCTTTCATTAAAATAAAAAAACGATTTTGTATTTTTACACTTGGTTTTACAATAAATTAATACTTATTTGAATACGCTGAGGCAAGTCGTGGTGCAGAGGCACAAGCATGTGACTGTAAACGCGACGGATTGTGGATTCGATCGATATATCGATATTTGATATTTTCAAATATTTTTTTTGATTTAATTACTTCGCTCTGGTAACAAGGCATAGCGTGGCGTAGAGTGGAGAACAAGATGAAGTGTTTTAACACTAGGTGGTCAAGTTCATGTCATGTGCGAGATATATCGTGAAGTACTTAATTCATTTTATTTTCAACTAATTTTCCCTTAACTCGTGAAACTTGTACACGTTTAGCACGCATAGGTAATAAATAAGTGTAATGAAATATCATATCATGTTCTAGATAAATTCGATTATATATTAACCTGATTGGCCTAGTAAATATTTTTTTCCAAATGGCCTCGCTAAAAATGTTCATCTTTTACCTACATTATTTTATTTATTCAATTTAATATTTTATCAATGTGCAAATATCAAGCCCGTCGTGAATACTTATTGAAATATACCCAAAATAAATGAAAACTTATTTCTAGATTTTTGTCTCTTTGCTTAAGCCTATAGTTTAGATAATAGGCCTATTGTCATATTTTTTTATTGCGTTAATGCTACATAAGAAGATAAAAAAATCCGAGTACATATTATGTAATGATTAAACGATATATTTATTATGGATTTTATTTTTCTAACTTCTTACTGTATCCCGCACATTTCGGCAAATAGTAGGTAGCGTAACTTAATCTCCTTATATAGGTTCCCAGGTTCCCCTTGCCTACTATGCCATGTGTGGGATTCAGCATAAAACTGAAAAAAAAATACTTTTTATTTCGATTATGTTTTAGAACGAATTGCAGGTAATATATTTAGTGAAATCATACAACTTCATCTAAAATTATTATACAAATGTTGTATATAATTTTTCTTGATTATTTTGAAATTTACACTGTAACGGTTCTTAGAGATTATCGTATGACTGATGTATGTTTTTGTTACCTTAATACAATTTGCTTCGTCAATGTGATGATTGAGACAAAACACAGTAAAAATTGGATTCTATAATATGGGAAATGCGTAGAAAGAAATCTGACTAGAATTGTCGCCCTCAATTTTTATTACGTGAATGAAAAATGGAAAATCTCCTGTATATACCGTTTCCATCAGAAAAGACACAAATTTTACTATCTTACCTACACTTAACATGTTTAAGTTTATCTTTTATAAACTAAGTAATTAGAGACACTTGCTAACAGCGCCCCAATACTAACTACTAGCGATACCTAAATCAAACATGTGACGATTTGATAATATTCAACGTAACGTAGCGATCAGATTAAAGTAATACTATAAATGAATTAGTAAATTATCGCTCGAGTAACCTTTGATAATGAGGTCAGAAAGCAGACCAGTCCCAAGTAGTCGTGTAGCAAAATGGACGCCTCGGTTAGATTACAGAAAATCCGCATGTAAATGTTAATAATACAGACATACATATGTGTTACTGATAACGTTGTTTGCTGTATACGCTGTTAATTAGACGTTCCGATAAGATTGTATGACATTCTAGCTTTGGCGAGCTCGCTGAGTTTTCGTTGCTATACTCGGATGTGTTATCAGTTTTTAATTTATTGAAAACAGTGTTTTTTTCTTAAAATAATTCAATTTTAATATCAAAATGGGCATATTTTCCTACGTTTATCGTTTGTTCGTTAAGAAGCTCAATATTGTTAAGTGATTTGTGTCTGGTAGCGTACGCGTATTTGTGAACTTTTTAACATTGCAGACTTATTTTTTATCTGTAGACCTTTTATTATTGTGTGTGTGTGAACTGTGATCGACTTTGGCAATCGTGATTTTGGATACATACATTATTAGTACATACATTATTAGTGACATTTCCGTGTCTTTTCCCACTCTGTATATCAAAAGCCTACATATGCCATACTTTTTGAACAAACGTACATCGAAGAGTAGAAAGGTGCACAACAGGGATTGTTGTATATGTTTATGTGCTTTTTGCTGCGCTTTAAGAAGACCGAGGACCACTTGCGACGCACTGATCAAAGTTCCTGTCGCTGTATTGAAAAGATATAAATTTTGTTTATGGTCCTTCAAATATCGGAACAATATAAGCCCAAAATGAGGCGTTTTCCAATGTTTCTATTTTAGTATTTCTAAATGTCAAAGCTAAGAAAACATATTTAATGTGGCATTAAACTATAAAGTTGTTTGAACAATTTTACAATTGTTTGTGAGACTTCAGAGGAACTTGAACTGATATAGATAGAAGGTACTGTCTATCTTATCACGAGATAAATTGTGACGCATTTAGTTAGATAAAAACTATTTTTGCATAAATAATAAGGGAATATTTAATAAGGCTAAAGATAGCTGAAAAAATATATAACTAAAAATGCATATGTCAGCTATACATTATCCGTATCCACCGCCCTATTATCCGATACCGACGTACTTCAGCCCTATATTTCGGCTAGACCCCGATTATTTAAGCTACTATAAGTATTACGATGGTGAGTTACATAATTGAAAACAAAATTATGTATTTTGTAAAATTTCAAAAAGTACCCATAATTGGGGATAATTTTATTGCGATAGTTTAAAGTAACTAACTTTTGAAACCAAAATTTAAATATGGTTTGTGTATTTGATTCTTATTCTAATATGATATATGATGATATAGATTAATTCGTAACTCAGAGAACAATAACACATATAATGTAATGGGAAAAACCTATACTGATACTGAAGTAAGATAACACTATATCGCAAATGTCATATTAGGCTTAGAGAAACCACAGATTATGAGATATATTGCATTTCGCACTTGACAATTTGTGCTAAGATCGCTAGATTTAAAAAAATTTGAAATCCAAATTGTACCTCTTACGTAATCAAAAATTAGTTCAAAAATATAAATTAATCAACCTCAAACTTCTATATAATGAGTAAAAATTTCCCATTATGCGATTCGAACCCGATATCATCGCAATTTTCAAATCACCTGATTAATTACGAAAATTAACAATATATCGTGTTTTAAAATAATTTTGCAATCTTTTATATCCAAAAGGCCAAAAAATCGGTGATAACAAAATGCTTATTTAAATCTTACCCTTATTTTCTATGTGTCACGGTTCATTACTTTGCCAGTTGCTTAATAATGTGGAAATAATAATGAACAGTAAATAGGCATTTATTTAGATAAAATTTAACGTTATCATCATGACTGACGATTCTTATCAAAACATCCTAGTAATGATTACTTTTGATACCTGGTTTAGTAATTGGATAGTTTGGTCACACTTGAAAAAGTTTGTGCACTTTTTTTAAATTGCATTATTGTTTTATTATTTTTTATTTATTTGGATTATTTGGTATACGTGATTTCTCGTGATCGTGTTTTATAAATTATTGTGAGTATATTTGTATTAAATTTAGATTTTTTTATCAATTCTATAATGATTTTCTAAGTTTTTGGCGTTGGTAGGTGTTATAATCTCCTTAGTGTACCTTAGGGATCTATAATTGAACATTACTTGTTTCTCATCGAAAATAATTTATATTTTAACATTTAAATATTTTCGGTTATTTTTAATTGCTTCAAAATGATTATTTATGTTTTATAACATTAAATATTCAGAATAGAAGAGATTATTTGCGTATTTTGCTTCTATATTATGTTGATCTAGCGGTTTAGCAGACTTTAATAATAATAATTGCGATTTGTTTATAATTTACTACTACTACTCTACTCAGCTTCACGCTGTATCCCGCACATGGCAGGGTAGGCAGAGGGAACTTGGAAACCTAGTGTTAAGACATTGAGTTCCGCCACTCAACACGCAATGCCTCAAATTCGGCGGAAAGTGGGAAACGGAAGTGGAACGAAGTGTCTTATAATTTACTTATATAAGGAGGCCTGTGGTGGAACAGGGGCACAAACATGTGACTAAAACGTGAAAGGTTATGTTACAGTTCGATCTCTACTTGAGGAAATTTTCAATTTAAATATTCATTTTTTCGCTCTGGTAACAAGGTTAAAAAAGCACAGTCGGAAATATATGACGACTTTTTTTAAATTTTAATGTAGAAAGAACAAAAATATGTAAAAAAATAATGTACTCGCTAAAATTATGAACATCATCGTGACATTCACTGTTCTTATCTACGAAATTTTCATATATTTAAGATATGAGGACTGCTGTATCGCGACATTATCAAAAACAAATAAAAGCCATTACAATGATAACACGGTTGAAAAGTTATAAATTTTAATTTTGCAAGTCATAGTGACTATGAGAATTTTTGTACGAAAACGATGATATAAAGTCCAAAAGACTATCAATATGTCGTCGGTTAAGTCTGTAGCGCAGGCGTTCAAGTATGTTACTGTAATTAAATATTTAATATTTATTTGGTTTGATTACAAGCCAAAGCGCTGCATTGAGTTCTGTACTCAAAATGATATTCCTCAAAAAATATATAGATATCATTAACGTGAAGAAAACACATAGCTAAAATCTATAATAATTATAGTCCAGCCAATTTTGTGTACGCAATTATATTGAAAATAATTACAAAAAATATTAAATTAACACATGTAACATAATATTTAAATCTAAACTAGCCAAACTTAACGATCATTGACAAATGGGTACAGTTTGAAATGTTCTAAAGTTAATTGGGTAAATTTTGAAAAATATCACAAGCAATTTATAAATGAAAAATACATAATGTTAATAATGTTATCCATTTCCAGGCATGTACACGATGCGCATGCTGGATGGTGCATCGGCGGCCCACGTGGCACACAACCACACCCACATGCCTGTTACTAATGGTAAGTAGAACAAATGATTTAGTTATTTGAAATATGTTATGAATTATGATATTTTGCTGTGTCTTATAGACGTTTCTAATGCTTTTATTTTGTTAGTTATTGAGAAATTATGTAAAAAGTTATAAGTAATTTCGTTTTATTATTACGATAAATATGGTTGTGATTCACTCAATTTAATTATTTGGCTTCATGCTGTATCCCTAGCGGAGTAGGCAGAGAGAACCGAACGCCAAGCTCTACGGTCTCGGCATATATCTTTCGCCTAGTCCACTGTCGTCAACCTCGTCATACATACCCTTCGGGGGGTCCTTATGTCTTGATCCTCCACCAGTATCGTAGATGTACTGTATTTTCGAAGGTCAACCGAAATGTAACTCCTCTCTCTTACCACACATTTTTCTTTAATATTTTTTTTTGCCATTTTTTCTTTACTCATTCACGCTGTTACCTATTGTTCTGCTTATCTCTTCGTTCTGTATGCGATCAGAGAGAGCTAAACTTACTCCACATACCTACGAAGGGAAAGATTCATTCCATTGATTTTAAATAAGTTATTTTCTATTCCCTCATTAAATATGAAGATAAAGTGGAAAATGTAACGAGAATAAATATTATAACTCTGTCAAGACACAATTTTAAGTATATAATATTATAACACTGTCTATGTCAATTATTTGATTTAAAATTGTGTAACATTTTTTTTAATGAAAACATATTTGTTTAAGATAAATTTAACGTTTAATAACAGAGAGGGACTCGGCATCTGACAGCGCGGTGTCGTCCATGGGCTCAGAGAGAGTGCCGTCACTATCTGACGGAGAGTGGTGCGACGGTAGTGACTCGGCTCAAGAATTTCATAGGTATGAGATTTTGAATATTTTTAATATTTTTGTTTACTATCACTCACAAACTGAGAAAAAATATATCATAAAATAAGAGCTAAATTAATTACGAGGCATTTCGATGGTTAAAATAATGTTATTCTTGCCTGTTCTGATGAAATAAGCATAGTAATAAGGAAATAAAATTCAAATTCGGCGGAAAGTGGGGAACGGAAGTGGAACAGAGTGTCTAAACACTAGGTTCCCGGGTTCCCTCTGCCTACCATGCCTCGTGCGGGATACAGCGTGAAGCTAAAAAAAAACATAGTTATCCAATGTATTGTTTCCGTTCACAGCTCCAAGTTCCGCCCCTACGAAGGTGCATACGGCAGAGACCGCGCTTCTCACGCGCCTCAGAAAAAACACCATATGTTCGGCAAAAGATGTTTTCAGGTATATTTATTAATAATATATTAGAATTTTATTAATTATAAAAGGTTCTAAGTAAAAGGAACATTTTTTTATGTTTTAGCAATACTTTTTTTAACGTTTTTTGTGGCGCCTGTGATTTTTAAGTTTGTGAAGTCAAGCACCATTTGAGGAAATGAAATATTTCACACTTTCAATTTAAATATTTAGTATTCTCATTTCTCAACTGTCACTCAACACACAATGCCTCAAATTCGGCGGAAAGTGGTAAACGAAACGGAGTGTCTTAACACCAGGTTCCCAGCTTCCCTCTGCCTACCCTGCCATGTGCGACTATAATTTTTCTTAATATTGTCATATTTAAATCATGATTTTACCCCCCAGGAACAACCAACCCCTGCCCCCCTCGAGCCCCTCGTCCCTCGACCGCCCGTCGTGAAGTACGAATGCGAACAAACGTACCACGAGAACATGCAATGCATAACGGTAAGTCTTCTTTTTCTATATTTTTTTTATTAGTGGTCATTGTTTGTCGTATGCCACCGTGGGATGGTCGTGAGTTTGATTCCAAGTCGTGGGGAATGGATTGTTTTCATTTCTTCCTCTTGGCTTGGATGACTCAACAAGATAGATAGAACTCTTTATTGCATACAAAAAAAATAAACATAAATATTACAGCCGTTACATGAAAAAATGAAAGAAAGTTATTTGGAGATGCTCAAGACACGAAAGTTTAAATAATAACTATGTAACATATATATATGTATATATATATACTATATATATATATATATATATCTATATATATATATATATATATATATATATATATATATATATTATATATATATATATATATATGTATATTATTTAATTATATGTAGTTTTCTATGTAGGACAAAGCGTGGAGTTAAAAAAGCTTTCTATTTTAGTTTAATTTACAGAAATAATACACAATGTCTGTAATCAGCCTAAATTACTGACTATATTATTAATATTTCACAATTAATTGGATACATTTTGCAAAAAAATATTCATTTTAACATATTTTTTTGGTCAAAATTCCAATTAATTATATATTTTGGAATAAACAATTATTCCAAAATATTTTATATAAAATTATCCATTGGTTATAGTTCCAGTTTAAATTTCTGAAATGGGTATATTTTTAATATTTTTTTCCAGTGGACTACCCATCTCGCCATCAGATCCCTCCCCACGTGACGACACTGCAGCCCGCCATCGATCTCAACACGCCTCACTCTAGCCATGCTCTTTTACAGGTAATTATATAAGAACTAGCGACCCGCGACTTCGCCCGCTTAAACTTATTGTTTTTTTTTGTGTGCTGTAAGCAGAGGGAACCTGGGAAGTAAGTGTTAATACACTCATTTCCATCGTTATATTGCTTTAATGTAGCCAAATTATATAAAAATGTTTATCTAAATTGTAATTGTGTCTATTATTGTGATATTTATAGATAAAATACTTGAAAGTGTCATCTTAACCGAGGCAAAGAGGCAAAATATAAGGATTTTCATACAAAATGAATCTTAAATACTTTAAAATAGAGCCTTTTCCTTTATTTTATAATTAATTTTATAATATTTAACAAAATATACCCATTTTTGAACAGAACACAATACCGTCAGTGAGTCCACCGCGTTTCGGATTCAATTCAGGAGATAGAGTGAGACACAATCATACATACAGCGCGCCCCTACCGCCGGCGGACTCGAGACAGCACACTAGAGACAAACGAGGTGAGATTTCATAATTTACCCATTACTTTTCAGCTTGTACCCATTGTCAATTTTTATTTGTTTTTTTTTTTAGCTTGATGGTTTTTCCGTGTGTAGCAGATAGGCTGAGGGAACCCTAATGTTAAGATACTACGTTCCCCACACTCCGCCGAATTCATAGCGAAACTCAACGTCGCGTTTGGCCGTTTAATTATATTTCAACTTGCACTTACGAATGATGGAAATATTTATTTTAAAAAAAAACCTATTAATATATGTCAATGGGTATAAGTTGAAAAATGTATGTGAATTGAGGCTGTCGTGATAGGTTTTTTTTTTTTAAATTACGGTACTATTACTAAAATGGTCTTCCTTTTCTTAAATTTTATATCAAAAGAATAGAAAATAATCTGTTTTTTTATTAATTTCAGTCCGTCGTTTAACTGATGGTAGTATGTCGGACGGTGGGAGTGGGGGGGGACATCTTTCACGCGACGAAAAGAGAGCTAAGGCACTAGGTAAGTAGTTATGTGTATGTGTTTGTGTGTGCGTGTGTGTGTATGTGCATAAATGAGTGCAGCTTCATTACCTCGCTCTGGTTATGATTTTGGGCGTAACGTTGACTTCTGCCACTTTACACGGGATTTCTCCAGAATTTGGCGGAAAACGGAGAATGGCATGACAATGGGAAACGGAGTGTCTTAACACTAGGTTTCTCGGCCTATACTTTTATGTGCGGAATACAGTGTGAAGCTGGAAAGAGTACATATTATAGACAAACTGGCAATTTTGTTTTTCTGAAATGTGTAAACATGTGTTTATTAAAATGTATTGAACTAATGCAGATATTCAACAAGGCTATACAGTAACATGTAGAAACATGTATAAACGTGGATTTTATTTTTTTCTAATGTTTTTCTCGTGTTTGTCGTCAGGTATTCCACTGGAAGTACAAGATATAATCAACTTGCCCATGGACGAGTTCAACGAGCGTCTCTCCAAGCACGACCTCAGCGAGGCCCAACTCTCTCTGATAAGAGATATAAGAAGGAGAGGGAAGAATAAGGTACGTTAATAATAATTCTTTTAGTTTTTTTTTTTGGTAATTGTATTTTTTTTAATAGCGGGGTTTGAACCTGCACCTCTTGGAGATTGATCATGTGGGGCTGCCTGAAATAGTGTTTTTTAATTTGTATTTGAAAATTCTGGGTCTTTTTTATTACTATATTTGATATTGAAGCCGTTGTGGATAAGCATTTGATTGTAAACTCGGTGGTTGTGGGTTCGATCCCCAATTGATGAATTATATGTAAATTATTTTATTTTTTTCTCTCTGGTATATTTATTAAAGCGCGGCGTTGATTTCCGCCATGAAACACCAAATTCTTGATATAGATGTGTTAATACTAGAATTCCTCTACGTATCTTATTTAATTTAACATACACCGTGTACACGGACATCGAAAAAAGTTATTTAGTTTTTTTTTTTCAGCTTCACGCTGTATCCCACACTAGGCAGGGTAGGCCTCTGGAACGGAAGTGAAAACCCTACGGAAGTGGGAAACCTACTGTTATGACACTCCGTTCCACTTCCGTTCCCCACTTTCCGCCGAATTTGAGGCATTGCGTGTTGAGTGACGAAACTCAACGCCGCGCTTTGCCTTATTACCAGAGCGAAGAAATAAAACATTAAATATTTAAATTGATAATATTAAATATTTCATTTCCTCGACTGGGGATCGAACCCAGAACCTGTCGGTTACAGTCACACTCTTGTGCCGCTGCTCCACGACAGGCCTCAAGTTATTTAGTTATACATGTATTTATATGTTTTTATATATTCCCATCACTAGGTCGCGGCCCAAAACTGTCGCAAACGCAAACTCGACCAGATCACATCACTAGCGGACGAGGTGCGCACGGTCCGGGACCGCAAGGCGCGCACTCAGCGCGACCACCACCAGCTGCTCGCTGAGCGGCAGAGGGTCAAGGAGAGGTTCGCGGCACTATACAGACACGTGTTCCAGGTGGGTACAGCTAATGGGTACTTTGTGAATTCTTTTTGGGTAATTCGTGAACTTTTTATGGGTACGTTGTGAAATGTTGTGATAATTTTGTAAATAATTTTTTAGTACTTTTTGAAATGAGAAATGGTTTTTTTTTATAAGATTATGATATCATTAGAAATAATTGTCTATAAATTTCCAATATAAAACTTTATATAAATACTTCAGTTTTTAATGGCGTAGTTATATTTTAGCCAAGAAAATGACACAAAAGTAAAACTTATTTTATTAAAATATAAATATAATAATTAATAATAAATATATATGTTAGTCAATATTTCCTTCTTATTAACCTCAAAGTGTAACTTAACTTTAAACAAAAAACTTTCTTTCATTTATCCATATTTCTAATCTATTTATTTATTCTAATGAACAATTATTTTATTAATTAATGATCAATTGGTTCATTTATTTAATGAACAGTTGGTTCATTTATTTAATGAACTATTGGTTCATTTATTTATTGAACTATTTTCCTGTGTTTGTTCAGAATCTACGCGATCCAGAGGGCAGGCCACTCTCATCCACTCAGTTCTCGCTGCAGCAGGCGGCCGACGGGAACGTGGTGCTCGTGCCCAAGATGCATCACGGTTAGTTGTTTTTGGACTTATTTTGATTGTTTTTTTTTAGTTTCACGCTGTATCCCGCAGGTAGAGGGATAGGGAGAGGGATCCAGTCGGCAGAGGGAACTTGGGTGCTTAGTGTTAACATACTTTCGTTCCCTAATTATCGCCAAATTCTTGAGACATTTTGAGTTGAGTGGAATTGTTGATTGTGGAGAGTTGTAGATTCCATTTCCACGAGGCGCGCTTAAATATTTGAATTACTAGAATTCCTCACTCTTGTAAAGCGGCGTTGAGTTCCGCCACGTAACTAAGACCTTAATTTATGATTAAAGTGTTTTTTTTTTTTCTATCAACTACTTAGCTATCCTGCTGGCGGGATACAGCGTGAAACTAAAACAATAATGTTTTATTTAAGATATATAACTTTACTTTATAATATATATTTTTTTTTTCTATTCTAGACCATCCAATGAATCGCACTTCCGACGACGAGATGGACAGGAAAGCTAAAAACTACGAACAGTGACGTTTACACACGGACAGACACTATATATATAGAGTAATATAAACAAACGCCCGAGTTTATTACAGAATTTAAAAAAAACGCTGATTTTTTTTCATAATTTAGTAAGTTAGAAAAAATGTTTGTCTTGTATGCCTTTGTGAGATGAACGTTTTCTGTATTTCTACTTATTTATAGTGCAGTTGACGAGTATTGGCTGTTTTTTTGTTAACAAAAATGAAAGGAAAATGATTAGAAAATCTGTAATTAAATCTGCACGGACTTCCATAGTTGACCTCAAAGTGGCCAATACTCATCGACAGCACTACACTTGTATGTGAATCATTTTGTGAGTTTGTTCATTGTTTTGTTTGTTGATAACTCGGTAACTGTAGTTTTTAACTGTTATCTTTTATGTGATATCTTAGAAAAAACATTATGTACTTTTTTTAATAAATTCAGTATTTTTTGTTGAAAATAACAGGACTTTTCATCTATATTTCAAAAAAAAGAAAAAACTAAATTATTACATTTATTGCTGTTTCAACGCTTACTATATATACAAAGTTTTCGAGTTACCAACAAACAAACGACACGTCCAAATTTATGTATATACATATGTAATAAAAAACTGACTTACGCCTCTAAAGTAACACAAAAGTAGTATTAACGCTGTGTATTTTCTTTTTAAATAGAAAATTAAATGAGAATACATATTAACATTGTGTATGGCTTGATTGGTGCAACAATGACGTCATTGCAAATTTAAAAAAAAACAAGCCAATGTGATTATTTAAAAAAAAACCTGGAAAAATATCGCTTTTTATGCACTTTCATTGGATTTTTCCATTTAAATGTATACGAAACATGTTAAATTTAAACAGAACGTTTATTTTTTTCATAGTTTTACGTCATTTTTTGACTGAATATGTAATAAAAAAAATACAAAAAAAATGTCACATAAAAAAGGTTATTTACAACGTAAATCTAAATTTGTTGTCAAATCGGAAAAAACAACATATTTTTTTTTCAAGTTTTTTTTTCTATTAAAAAAAATGTGATAGATTATAAATATTCCATTTTCGTTTAGTTTAGTCTCGGTGTTGCCACTAACGCTTAGGAATACTTCTTCGGAGTAAAAATCAAAGTTGCAATAAATAATATTAACTTTTTCTTCTGTAATATATTATATATTTAGATATTTATGTCTTAATTTTAAGATAGTTTCTAACTTTTTAATGAATCAACCGTTTTTGGAATTAAAAGTACAAATTGTAAAATTAATTTTGTTAAGGTTTCAACTGGTTTTGTTTATTTTTTGGTCGATAATAAATAAAAAAAATATATTTATACTGCATTTTTCTTAGTAAGAGTTATATTTCATACTTTTTAGTGCAATAAATGTTCTTGACACGTTTTTTTTTTATTTTTTCGAGCAACAGATTAAAAAACGATTATTATAATAGTTAATAAAAAGAACATATACTGCCATACAGCCTTATCTTTATAGTAAAAAAAAAAATATGAAAAAAATATGTAGTTATTTTGCCCCAGTTGAAGCCTTTCACCAAATTTATCAACTGAACTCTTTAATAATATTAGAATTAAAGTTATTTTTAAAAGTAAGTTTAATAATAATTTGTCAGCAAAACTTTTGGAGACAACAATTTTTTTCTCAATTATTTTCCCGAAAAAAAAATCTTTTCTCCCTTTTTTTTTTTTTTTCAAATTTGTATATAATTTAACGTGAAATATAAAATATTGTTGTCTTTACAAAGATGAATCCCTGTATTTTGGTGCGTATTTTTCATGTAGCGTTGCGTTAAACAAATAACTACTAATAAAATAATATTTAAGGGACTACTTTAGGCGACGGGTAAAGCATTTCACTAAGGTTTTTTTAAAATAAATAAATACTTAGCGTGGCTGTTTGTTTGTTTTTTTATAAAATCCTTCTATTTTTAAGGTTCTCGCGGTATATACATATACATGGTAGTGTTAAGGAGGGAACTTGGGAACCTAGTTAAGACACTCTGTTCCTTATATCTCTCTGAATTTTAACTTTTAACTTGTTGCTAGAGAGATGAAACGAGAAAAAATTTCCTCAAGTAGAATCGAACCCACACCAGCATTTACGTAATAATGTACTTCTTAATTAAAAAAACGATATTGAAATAAAAGACAGTATTTATTTGTATACATTTATTGACTACAACTCTAAGTAATACAAAAAATCTTAACATAACTAGCGATTATTATATTAAATGAATAGAAAAAAAAATACAAACAAAAAAAGAACACGAAAAAAGTTTTTATATATAAAAAATGTCTTTGTAAATTTAAATTACCAAAAGTTAACTTATTATAATTAAATGAGAACGTTCAGTCTTAATGACCGTTTACACTTGCCGTTTCGATTGTCATTCAAAGGAAATTTATAACATAAATATATATGTGTAGTGTTCAAACACTCCGTTCCGTTTCTTACTTTCCAATGAACGTGGCGGAACTTAACGCCGCGCAACTTCTTCGATTCTGGTAAAAAAAACTCGGCTGCGCTATGTCCACGACGCGCGTTATCTAAAATAATTATAAAGACCCTCGAGGTGGAGGCAAACGAAAAATAATAATGACACGAAAAAAGTAGTTCAAAACAAAATGTTGCAATACTTTAAACACAATTTGTAAAAAAATGTTAGTACTTTAAAAATAATTAAATTAAAATAAATAAACAAGTTTAAATAAAAAAATTGCAACTTTCCTTTAATCCACATCTTATGAATCAAACCATATGCAAAAAAGATGAAAATACCGAAACTAGTTCAAACAGTACATAATCGAAAACAAAAAAAAACAAAATCGTAATTTCATAATCACTATAATATATCATAATCATAATAACGATTGATTATTGAAGTTATCTATAATATAATACTAAATCTTAAATTCTACGTTAACATTATGTTGGGAATATAAAAAAAGAGGAAAAGGTACAAATCATATTTTATTTTTACTAAAAAAGTTATTATTAAGTGTGATATATTCTATTATATTATAGAAATTGAATTCTATAATTTTGTTTTCAGCTTTACGCTGTCTCCTTCATTCAGCAGGGTAGGCAGAGGGAACTTGGGAACCTAGTGTTAAGACACCTCGTTCCACTTTCATTCCTCCTTCTTCATTTCTGCCAAATTATGAGGCATTGCGTATTGAGAGGTTGAACTCAACGTCGCACTGTTACTAGAGCGGAGAAATGAAACTATTTAATATTTAATTTATTTGAAAATATTAAATATTTCATTTCCTCTCGTGTATATCGAACCCACAACCTGTCGTTTACAGACACACGCTTGTGCCTCTGCGCCACGACAGGCCTATTGATATTGATATATAAATTTATAATTGAAAATTCATAATCATTTAGATATATCATAATCATAATTAATTATGAAACTTGTCTATAATATAATACTACATTTTAAAATCTACGTTTACATTATATATTCTTCTATAACTATTGTTATATGAAGTCTTATAATAATGAAAAAAATCATGAAGTCTTGTTATAATTGAAAATCCGAACTCCATAATCACTATAATATACCATAATGATAATTAATTATTAAACTTGTCTATAATAGAATACAAAATCTTAAATTCTACGATACGATCATATTAGCAAATATAAAAAGAGTAATGGATGTAAAAAAAAAACATGAGGACTCATTTATAATAAAAAAAAAAACACAAAAAAGCATTTTTTATTTTTTTTCATTTTTTTTTGTATCTATGTCAATATTTTTGTCAAACAACTTTTGTATGGTCGATATAAATATTTAATAAAACAGTATTTGAATTGAAAACTAACGAGAACGTACTAAACTTAATTTTAAAACGCGTATAAAAATTTTGAACGAAACAAGATTTGAGAACCTACGCCTCTTGAAAACCGTCAGAGAGCTTGAACTTGGTGTTCAAGAGGCGCGGGTTCAAATCCTGTTTCGTTCCAAATGTTTTATACACTTTTTAAATTTAATTTTAGTATTTTCCGTCCTAAGTGTGGAGTAACAAAAGTGTTACTCCACACTTAGGACGTTCTCGTTATTTTTTACTATTTTTTTTAAAGAAAAAAAATAGTAAAAAATAACGAGAACGTATTTTATAGACCATGTTAAGGAATGTTTTCATTGAGAAATGTTTAATAATTTCATTATTTTTTTTTTCAGCACACGGCAGGGTAGGCAGAGTTTACGCGGGAACAGGTTCCCACTTGGGAACCTAATGTTAGTTTATTTTATTCATATCTTTCTCTTCTATATCAAAACGCGTGTCAACCAACGGTTGAATGATTGATTGGATGGTTATATTAAAAAAATATGTTATACAATTTTTACTTTTTTTTTAATGGTATTGAATTTTAAAACAATTAAATGGTTTTAAATTTAAATCCTAGAATTATATTTCTATTGTTGTGCCATAGATTATATAAAGGAATGTTTTTAATTATTTTTATCAGTTTTAATTTTTTTGCAACAAAATAAATAAGTTACAACAAGCTTATAAGAATTTCGGTGTAGCTTGATAAGAACGTATGGCTTAGTTGGTCAGAGTGCTCGGACGGCTTCCTAGAAGCGGGTTCCAGGTTCAAATCCTGTTACGTTCGAAATCTTTCTACGCTTATTAAATTAAATCTTAGTAAGTAGTGTGTGTCATTAAGAGAATTATTTTTCAATATGATTCATAAAAATAAGTTAATAACTCAGTCTATTGATATTTTTAAATGGTTTTAGTCATATATATCATATTTTCGGCAACCTCAACGAGATATGACAATGGCATACTTGATTGATAGATTGATGTCGATTGATCAATTGAATTTAGCTATGATGATGGGCGGCGGGAGGCGGGAAGCACCTCACGTGCTCCACACCAGCGCGCTCGTCGTCCGCCGCAAGATGGCGGGACAGGACGCTGAATATTTGAGAATTGAGCACTTGGAACCTCCGTATCCGGTCCACCATTCGTTTTAGGGGCTGAAAGGAACATTAATAATGATTAGTGAATTGTGAGGTCTGTTGTAGCGTAAACGATAGGTTGTGGGTTCGATCTGCACGCGAAAAACGCAATATTTTTTTTTTTCATTTTTTTCCTCTGGTAACAAGGCAAAACGCGGCGTTTAGCTCCGCCCCTCACATGCTACGCCTCATAAAGTGGAGAAGTGGAACGGAGTGTCTTAACACTAGGTTCCCAAGTTCCCTCTGCCCCTACCCTGCCATCTGCGGGATACAGCGTGAAGCTGGCGTTGTGTTCCGCTACACAACACACAATACCTCAAATTCAATGAAAATTGAGAGTGTGTTAACCACTAGGTTCCCAAGTTCCCAATCACCTATACATTAGACTAATATAATAAGAAAAAAAAATCATGAGTTATAATCAGTCCAAAGATATACTTACAATGCCTTTAACCAGCTCATCCTTGCCATCAACGCGCTGCACGCGCAGGATGTGGTAGCAGAAGTCCAGGGCATCGAACCTGCGCTGCTGTCCGAGGAGGGCGATGAGAGTACACCCGGCCCAGTGGAGGCCTTCGCCGAATAACTCCCTGTTACGTTAAGGAGATTTTGTTCATTCACGCTGCATCCCGCACATGGCAGGGGAGGCGAGGGAGGTTGGGAACGTGGTGTTAAGACACACCGTTCTCCACTTTCCGTCGAATTTGAGGCATTACGTGTCAAGTGGCAGAACTCAACGCCGCGTTTTGCCTTGTTCCAAAGCGAACAAATGAAAACATTAAGTATTTAAATTGAAAATATTAAATATTTCAATTCCTCGAGTGGGCATCGAACTCACATCGAGTCGCGTTTATAGTCACACGCTTGTGCCACTGCGCAACGACAGGCCTCAAAACAGAGTTTCTCATTTCAAGCGTTACCAGCTAAGGCAGTAACTTTAGTGAACCGGTGGTAAATTGTTTTTCAATCACCAAATGAAGCTTGTATCTTTTTATTGTGAGTGAAATATTTAAATTTCAATTAGAAATTCATTTGGTAAAGGGCCTTATCGTCCCATCAGTTCTTTCAGCTCTCACTGGAGGGAATTAATTGAACAAAAGAATGTTGGATTCAAGATTAAAAAAAACCAAATAATATTGTATTCCAAGGTCAAATAACCAAAGAATGTTGTATTTAAGGTTAATTAACCAAATAATGTTGTATTTAAGGTCAATTAACCAAATAATGTTGTATTCAAAGGTCAAATAACCAAATAATGTTGTATTCAAAGGTCAAATAACCAAATAATGTTGTATTGAAAGGTCAAATAACAAAATAATGTTGTATTCAAAGGTCAAATAACCAATGTTGTTTTGTCCGAACAAAACTAAAAATGTGTTTTAATTATACTTCCGTAAAGAGTAAGCTATATACTGTGGTAATAGATCGATACAGACCCGACACTTATTTGAAACAGATACAAAGAGACATCGTTGGGGACTCTATGAGACCTGGCACCGCGCCGGAATGACTAAAAGAGAAAAAAAAAATGTAACTCACTCGACCGTAAACTGGGTGTCGCCGACCGGGATACAGTACAAGAACTGCAGGGCAGACCACAACCTGTAAAAGAAGGCATAATATAAATTAATTACTAGAGCAAGTAAATATATTTAATTGTTTCATTAACTAGAGTAAGATATTTTTTATAATTGTAAAAATTATCAAAAAGTAATATTGAAAATAAACTCATGATTAATTATCAAAGATTCATTGGCAAAGTTAAAAAAATAAAATTAAATTCTTTAATGGAAGTGACGTCATCAGACCAATCAACGAAAGGCGAGTTGGGGAGACCCATTCGCCGGGTACCTCAGTGTCCTCTGTCTCACATCATATTGGGGGAGGCAGGTGTTACGTCACGTCACGTAACGTCACGTCACGTAACGTCACGTCACGTCACGGCACTCACCTGTGGAACTCGGTGGTGTCGTCGGTGTGCAGGGCGCGTGGTGGGGCGGCGCGGGCCACTGCGGCGCGGTGAGGCAGGCGTCACGTCACGTCACGTCACGGCACTCACCTGTGGAACTCGGTGGTGTCGTCGGTGTGCAGGGGCGCGTGGTGGGGCGGCGCGGGCGGCGCGGGCCACTGCGGCGCGGTGAGGCAGGCGTCACGTCACGTCACGTCACGTCACGTCACGGCACGTCACGGCACTCACCTGTGGAACTCGGTGGTGTCGTCGGTGTGCAGGGGCGCGTGGTGGGGCGGCGCGGGCGGCGCGGGCCACTGCGGCGCGGTGAGGCAGGCGTCACGTCACGTCACGTCACGTCACGTCACGGCACGTCACGGCACTCACCTGTGGAACTCGGTGGTGTCGTCGGTGTGCAGGGGCGCGTGGTGGGGCGGCGCGGGCGGCGCGGGCCACTGCGGCGCGGTGAGGCAGGCGTCACGTCACGTCGCGTCACGTCACGGCACGTCACGGCACTCACCTGTGGAACTCGGTGGTGTCGTCGGTGTGCAGGGGCGCGTGGTGGGGCGGCGCGGGCGGCGCGGGCCACTGCGGCGCGGTGAGGCAGGCGTCACGTCACGTCACGTCACGTCACGTCACGGCACGTCACGGCACTCACCTGTGGAACTCGGTGGTGTCGTCGGTGTGCAGGGGCGCGTGGTGGGGCGGCGCGGGCGGCGCGGGCCACTGCGGCGCGGTGAGGCAGGCGTCACGTCACGTCACGTCACGTCACGTCACGGCACGTCACGGCACTCACCTGTGGAACTCGGTGGTGTCGTCGGTGTGCAGGGGCGCGTGGTGGGGCGGCGCGGGCGGCGCGGGCCACTGCGGCGCGGTGAGGCAGGCGTCACGTCACGTCGCGTCACGTCACGGCACGTCACGGCACTCACCTGTGGAACTCGGTGGTGTCGTCGGTGTGCAGGGGCGCGTGGTGGGGCGGCGCGGGCGGCGCGGGCCACTGCGGCGCGGTGAGGCAGGCGTCACGTCACGTCACGTCACGTCACGTCACGGCACGTCACGGCACTCACCTGTGGAACTCGGTGGTGTCGTCGGTGTGCAGGGGCGCGTGGTGGGGCGGCGCGGGCGGCGCGGGCCACTGCGGCGCGGTGAGGCAGGCGTCACGTCACGTCACGTCACGTCACGGCACGTCACGGCACTCACCTGTGGAACTCGGTGGTGTCGTCGGTGTGCAGGGGCGCGTGGTGGGGCGGCGCGGGCGGCGCGGGCCACTGCGGCGCGGTGAGGCAGGCGTCACGTCACGTCACGTCACGTCACGTCACGGCACGTCACGGCACTCACCTGTGGAACTCGGTGGTGTCGTCGGTGTGCAGGGGCGCGTGGTGGGGCGGCGCGGGCGGCGCGGGCCACTGCGGCGCGGTGAGGCAGGCGTCACGTCACGTCACGTCACGTCACGTCACGGCACGTCACGGCACTCACCTGTGGAACTCGGTGGTGTCGTCGGTGTGCAGGGGCGCGTGGTGGGGCGGCGCGGGCGGCGCGGGCCACTGCGGCGCGGTGAGGCAGGCGTCACGTCACGTCACGTCACGTCACGTCACGGCACGTCACGGCACTCACCTGTGGAACTCGGTGGTGTCGTCGGTGTGCAGGGGCGCGTGGTGGGGCGGCGCGGGCGGCGCGGGCCACTGCGGCGCGGTGAGGCAGGCGTCACGTCACGTCACGTCGCGTCACGTCACGGCACGTCACGGCACTCACCTGTGGAACTCGGTGGTGTCGTCGGTGTGCAGGGGCGCGTGGTGGGGCGGCGCGGGCGGCGCGGGCCACTGCGGCGCGGTGAGGCAGGCGTCACGTCACGTCACGTCACGTCACGTCACGGCACGTCACGGCACTCACCTGTGGAACTCGGTGGTGTCGTCGGTGTGCAGGGGCGCGTGGTGGGGCGGCGCGGGCGGCGCGGGCCACTGCGGCGCGGTGAGGCAGGCGTCACGTCACGTCACGTCACGTCACGTCACGGCACGTCACGGCACTCACCTGTGGAACTCGGTGGTGTCGTCGGTGTGCAGGGGCGCGTGGTGGGGCGGCGCGGGCGGCGCGGGCCACTGCGGCGCGGTGAGGCAGGCGTCACGTCACGTCACGTCACGTCACGTCACGGCACGTCACGGCACTCACCTGTGGAACTCGGTGGTGTCGTCGGTGTGCAGGGGCGCGTGGTGGGGCGGCGCGGGCGGCGCGGGCCACTGCGGCGCGGTGAGGCAGGCGTCACGTCACGTCACGTCACGTCACGTCACGGCACGTCACGGCACTCACCTGTGGAACTCGGTGGTGTCGTCGGTGTGCAGGGGCGCGTGGTGGGGCGGCGCGGGCGGCGCGGGCCACTGCGGCGCGGTGAGGCAGGCGTCACGTCACGTCACGTCGCGTCACGTCACGGCACGTCACGGCACTCACCTGTGGAACTCGGTGGTGTCGTCGGTGTGCAGGGGCGCGTGGTGGGGCGGCGCGGGCGGCGCGGGCCACTGCGGCGCGGTGAGGCAGGCGTCACGTCACGTCACGTCACGTCACGTCACGTCACGGCACGTCACGGCACTCACCTGTGGAACTCGGTGGTGTCGTCGGTGTGCAGGGGCGCGTGGTGGGGCGGCGCGGGCGGCGCGGGCCACTGCGGCGCGGTGAGGCAGGCGTCACGTCACGTCACGTCACGTCACGTCACGGCACGTCACGGCACTCACCTGTGGAACTCGGTGGTGTCGTCGGTGTGCAGGGGCGCGTGGTGGGGCGGCGCGGGCGGCGCGGGCCACTGCGGCGCGGTGAGGCAGGCGTCACGTCACGTCACGTCACGTCACGTCACGGCACGTCACGGCACTCACCTGTGGAACTCGGTGGTGTCGTCGGTGTGCAGGGGCGCGTGGTGGGGCGGCGCGGGCGGCGCGGGCCACTGCGGCGCGGTGAGGCAGGCGCGCAGGCGGCGCAGGACGACCGCGAACAGCGACAGGCCGCAGCAGAGACGCTCGCGCGTCAGCAGGTCTCCTTCGCGTGATAGCTGACTTTGCTATGAGAGGGAGGAATTGTTTCGATAATGTTTGACTCATTCTCATTGTTTTATTTATGGTGACGTCATTTGTTCTTGTAAGCAAATCTAACTTCATCATTTTGCTTTCTTTTAATTTTTGCTGTTTTGGTTAGTCGTACGGCGCCATTAGACATCTAGAACTAGATATAGATATATCTAGTCCAACAGAACTCATTAAACCTGATCTTCTCCAGAAGAATAGACAAAGAACTACGAGAAAGTGAATGAACGTAGTAACTTAAGAGTTAAAGAACGTTAGAATCATCTTCATGCCCAAAAGGTGGAAGCAAACATGAGAATAATGAGGCAACATGAAATATGAAATGGCCTTAGCTAGCCCACCTAATCCACAGAAAAAAATCCTCCTATGATTATTATATCCTCCTCCTACTATGAATGCTAAAACCATTAAAAAGAGAAGACAAGGAACTACGTGAACGAAAGTGAATTAATGTAATAAGGTAAGTTTCAAAGAAAAGTGAAAAATGTGGAGATACTACAGGAGAATTATGATGAACCAAATGGCCTTAGTATAAACATATCTAGTCCGTATAAGAAAAATTAATCCTCATGATAAAACGAGAATAATGCCAAGAAAGTAAAGAGACTAAAAAGTAAACAAGAAACTGAGTGGAAGGAAAAAAGTGAATATGGTAGAAAAGTTCATTTTTTTTTGTGTTCAAAACGTGGAGGTTTTGGAGGAGGAGGAATTGAGAGGGAATAGGATTCACATGGCCTTAATTGGAACTTGTCTATATAAGAATAAAGAAGATTAATTAATACTAAACTTAAATTTAAAAAGCGTATAAAAATTTTGAACGAAGCAGGATTTGAACCCGCGCCTCTGGAATACCGTTGAGTACCGTACTGGAACGGTATTCCAGAGGCGCAGGTTCAAATCCTGCTTCGTTCAAAATTTTTATACGCTTTTTAAATTTAAGTTTAGTATTTTCTGTCCTAAGTGTGGAATAACACTTTAAAACATAACAAAAAGATTTATTTATGTCTGCCAAAGGGAAGTCTAAGAAATATGTTTCCAGTATTACATAGAAAAGTGATTAGAGAAAGACAGTGGAGAATTGTTCTCTTTTTTTTTTATTATTAGTAAAACACATAGTTCTTGGGTAGATACCATCTTATTTAATTTCAGAACCCATATATACCTTTAGAGACCATCTTAGTATTTTTTTGGCAAACTGTATATAATGAAATATCTGTGATCAGTATATAATTTATCCTTTACATAAATTATATAACAAGAAGCTAGCATCTATGCTACAAATTTTGGACAGAAATTTTACCGCAGCTTTTCCAAAAGGTATTTGATATAAAACAATCGAACCTCATCCAAGCATATAGATTAATAACCAAGGATTTGACCAATTAAATAGAGTAAATACAGCCTTTAAAGTAAGTAAGTCTTTAAATTTCCCTTTATACATGTACCAGACAATATTTTTGTATAATTATTGGCTAAATAATCATCAAGGTTATGCGTTTTTAATGATTTATTCTATTGATGATTCCATCCTGCACACGGCAGGTTACACGGAGGGAACTTAGGAACCTATTGTTGAGGCACTTCTTTCCATCATTCATTTTTAACTGAATTTGAGATTTGCGGCATTGCGCAGTTCAACGCCGCGAAGTAATGCTACTATTATATATTTCCTCGAATGGCGATCGAACACATAACTGTCCCATTTACAGTCACCACAGGTATAAGCATAAAGTTGATGGCTTTACCCCATTCGGACAAAGCCAAAAGCCAGAACAATACTTAAAAAGCTAACAGTGTTTTGTTCATTTTAAATGGGTTATTGGTGGTGGGACTAAGGGGTTCTATTGTCGGGCACAAAGATGACAGAATGTTGCTTCGATTCCTACTCGAGTACAAGAAATATTTAAAATAAGTTCAAGCTTTAAAAGTAAATAAATAAATTGTGTTAGACAATAATGAAATTTCCGTTAACTATTATCCATTTTCCTTTATCTACTTTTTTTCTATGCTGGATGACGATGATCCTTAGCGAATTATTTTTATGTATAGTATTGATTCTTTCATATTATAGGTACATATTCGGACTAAAAACACATTTCAATTGTAAAAAATTACACCTTAGAAAAAATATTGTATATTAAAAAAAACATTGGTCCACGCACACATCCTTGTGGGACCCTCACACTTTTTAGTGTCCCAATAATAGTTTTTACTCTCACTTTTGCTTTTCAACATATCGAACCCACACTTTACGCATTATTTCTATTAAAATTGAACATGTAAGTACAAAAGAAAATATAATGTACAATCAAAATAATTGCTTACTTGGTGTGATTTGAATCTAATTCTTAATATATATATATACTAATGGTCTTGTAGACTTTGAGCATGGGCGTAGAAAGACGTGGGACCTGGTAGGCCGTGTCCACCCCAGAATAGACTTGTGTCCACCCCAAAACAGATATTTACCAAAAAATAAAAAAAGATCTAAGACATTTACTCTACTTGGGCAAACATATCATTCCAAATTTCAAAGAAGTCATACTAATATTAGTATATCTGTTTACAAGACCAAGTGACGTCACACAATCCAAAATGGCGTCCAGTCCGTGTTCATGAAGACCGCGAAAAGTTTTAAAATTTCAAATTTAAATTAATTTTGGCGATATATATATAGAGAACTTTTTGATCGAATAACACTTTTAAATTTAAAATTATTATGACGCAATTTTTATAAGAAGCGGAGCTTAACGCCGTTAACAACTTGCCAGACTAGAAAAAAAAAACTCTTATTTGCTGTACAGCAATAAATATCAACTAAAAAGCGGCTTCGCCCGCTTTAACTTATTTACATAGGCCGTGGTCCGTAAAGTGCTCACAGCGCTCATAGCGCGCCACCGCTCGGTCTGTATTGTGCTTTTCTCGCTCACAGTCAGCGTAGTGAATAGTATGACGTCACTTGTGACGTCACTGGCTAGTGCTTACAGTGCTGACGTGTCGGAGCGTGAGCACCGTGAGCGTTGACGTTATTTTGACATTTAATATATCCTTCACGTCAATGTCACTATCGTCAATTTCCTCAATTGCGGAAAATGTTTGAATACAACCATTTTCACAAGCAATTTATAATCTTCATCGGCTATACCACATACTTCGCTCATATTTATATAAAAAAATGCTCTGTTAGGTACTTGCGAATTTGACAAGTTAAACATATTAACTTGTCAAAGTCGTAAGCACGCTCACAAGTGGTCCGTATTATTAGTACTGCTAACAGACGTTGGCGCGCTCACTAATATCGGACCGCACGTTAGCAGTATAAGCGTCGTGAGCACTATTCGGACCACGGCCATAGTGTTTATATAAATGTGTTATTCTCATATATAAGCTATATTACTATAAAGTTTCATCTGAATCCGTTCAGTATTTTTTGCTTAAAAATTATCAATTCATTTAAAATATAAAAATAACAAAAATACCTTGGCAGTGCCATATTTCTCCACATTTTGAACTATCTGTAGCGCGGAGTATTTAGCTTCTAGACGTTTCTGTTTTGTCTCTGGTTTTTCTCCCTCTGTAAAAAAAATATAAATTAAAATAAATTGAGGCATGTCGCGGCGCTAAACGCAACAAGTTGTTGGTTCGATATAGACTCGAGAAAACAAAATATTTATTATTCTCATTTCTTCGCTCTGGCAACAAGGCAAGCGCGGCGTTGAGTTCCGCCACTCTACACGCAATGCCTCAAATTACCACTAGACTTCCAAGATCCCTCTAACTATCCTGCCAAGTGCGGGATACAGCGTGAAGCTGAGAGTGAGGAAAAAAGAGCCATACCAGCTGTATAAGGCCGCGGTAGAATGTTCTGGAATGGCGCCGCGTGGAGCAAATCCGTCACTTCCTCTTGACTCAAAGCCTGGAGAGAAAAGAAGAAAGAAAAGAAAAGAAAACATTATAAACAACAAAAGTAAATACGAATAAAAACGTGTAAGAATTTAGAATAAGTAGAATGAGAATGTATGGTTTCGTTTATCAGTGCGCTAGGACGGTAAGTAAGGACCGCGGGTTGAAATCCAAATTGTTTTTTTATATATAAAAAAAATATATATAAATGTATTTTTTAAGAAAAAATCTACTCTTTTTTTCTTTAAAAATTTTGTAATTATATTATATTTATAAATAATATACTTTCAAATCAGGAGAAACAATATATATTAAAAATAACAAAATATATATGATAAAGAGAGAGTTATGTCACTAGCACAAGCCACTGTAAAGGTTGTGAATTCAATCTCTACTCAAAATAATAATAATAATATTACCCTACCAAGAGCGGGATAGAGCGTGAAAGTGAAAAAATATATAAAAAATATAGATAAAAAAATATATATACTATTAAAAAAAATATTGATATTTAACAACACTTAAAAATTAAGATAAAAAACACACCAAAAATCATTAAAAAACAAAAACAAACAAAAAGGAGAGTTACATCACTCAAAAAAAGAAGTAGAAAGTAGAAAATAAACACTACCTGTTCAATCAACATACAAAACAGGATAATATTGCCCAGCTCTCTAAACGCGTGAAAGAGTTCAGTCCGAGCGTCGGGATACTGGACTATGTCGGTCAATTGAGCGTGATAGTAGCCTAGAACTCCTGAAATTAAAAAAAAAATAATCATCTTCACGCTGTATCACGCACATTGCAGGGTAGCCAAAACTTGGGAACCTAGTGTTAAGATACTCCATTCCGTTTCCCACCTTCCGCCGAATTTGAGGCATTGCGTGTTGAGTGGCGGAGCTCAACGCTGCACATATATTTAATTTGAAAATTATAAAAATATTTCATTTCCTCGAGTGGGGATCGAACCCACAACCTGTTCCATAAAAAATACATATTATATAACAAATACATGTAATTTTTTCTTGCTGTTTCACGCTCTTTCCCGCATAATAAGCTAGGTAGAGTGAATTGAGTGTTAAGACACTCCGTTCTCCACATATTATAAAATTTCAGAATGGAAATCGAGCACAATGGGTTATGGGTTCGATTATGGGTTCGTTATGGGTTCTCAACTCATTGAATCATAATAAAAGATTCACTCATTTTTCTACATAATTCTATATTTAATATTAAATAGTGCATTTTAGTAAGCGAGGCAAGGCGCGGCGTTGAGTTCCGCCACTCAACACGCAATGCCTCAAATTGGATAAATCAGATTATCATCAGAAGTGTCTCAATGAGAATGGGATATCATAATCCAGGTTCCCACAGCCTACCCTACCGTACCCTACCCTAAGAGAGATAGACAGAGTGAACCTAAAAAAAAGAGATTCTAAATCACGGGAACCTAAAAGGAACACTAACTTTAAAACGAATCACCAAATTTACTTAGAAATCCATGACGTCCAAGTAAAAAAAAACAATTAAGGTTCCTCAAAGGGAAGATAACTCTCAAAATCACCCACAATCAGACCCAAAACATACGAAGGGAACATTCCAATAAAAAAACTTATCCATAAAATCAATAAGGGTACAAAAGGGAACCCAACCCGTCACCCACTCACCATTAGACCCATAATCGTATCTCGGCAGTTTACAGTGTCTCGGCATGGCGGCCGCGAGGGCGCGCGTGAACTGCGCCAGAGTCCCGTGGAGCAGCCCCCGGGCCACGCCCAGGAGCTCGGAGACCACCACCGCCACACCCTGGTAGCCGAGGAGGCGGACCAGGGCGTGGAGGTGTTGGGGTCCCACGAAGCCTGGAAGCGGTAGAAGATAAGATTTATTTTTAAATATACACTATGCTATGCAGGGTAGACAGAAGAAACGAGAATTGAATGTTGAGACACTCCGTTACGTTTTCCACTCTCTGCTGAATGTGAGGCAACGCGTGTTGACTGGCAGAACTCAACGCCGCGCTTTGCGTCTTTACCAGAGTGAGGAAATAAATTTTTTAAAGTATTAATTTTCTAAAATGTGAATTAAACCTACAACTTAATATCTTACATTATTTATAACTCATAAAGGTTAATATTGTGTAGACATCATGTCAGTCAGTGTATCTGTTCGTACATCATGTCAGTGTATCTGTACATACATTATGTCAGTGTATCTGTTCGTACATCGTGTCAGTGTTTCTGTTCGTACATCATGTCAGTGTTTCTGTTCGTACATCGTGTCAGTGTATCTGTTCATACATTGTCAGTTAATCAGTACATACATTATGTCAGTGTATCTGTTCGTACATCGTGTCAGTGTTTCTGTTCGTACATCATGTCAGTGTATCTATTCGTACATTGTCAGTTAATCAGTTCGTACATCGTGTTAGTGTATCTGTTCATACATCATATCAGTGTATCAGTTCGTACATCATGTCAGTGTATCTATTCGTACATTGTCAGTTAATCAGTTCGTACATCGTGTTAGTGTATCTGTACGTACATCATGTCAGTGTATCTGTTCGTACATCATGTCAGTGTATCTATTCGTACATTGTCAGTTAATCAGTTTGTACATCGTGTTAGTGTATCTGTTCGTACATCATGTCAGTGTATCTATTCGTACATTGTCAGTTAATTAGTTCGTACATCGTGTTAGTGTATCTGTACGTACATCATGTCAGTGTATCAGTTCGTACATCATGTCAGTGTATCTGTTCGTACATTGTCAGTTAATCAGTTTGTACATCGTGTTAGTGTATCTGTTCGTACATCATGTCAGTGTATCTATTCGTACATTGTCAGTCAATTAGTTCGTACATCGTGTTAGTGTTTCTGTTCATACATCATGTCAGTGTATCAGTTCGTACATCATGTCAGTGTATCTATTCGTACATTGTCAGTTAATCAGTTTGTACATCGTGTTAGTGTATCTGTTCGTACATCATGTCAGTGTATCTGTTCGTACATCGTGTCAGTGTTTCTGTTCGTACATTGTCAGTTAATCAGTTTGTACATCGTGTTAGTGTATCTGTTCATACATCATGTCAGTGTATCTGTTCGTACATCGTGTCAGTGTATCTGTTCGTACATTGTCAGTTAATCAGTTTGTACATCATGTTAGTGTATCTGTTCATACATTATGTCAGTGTATCTGTTCATACATTATGTCAGTGTGTCCGTTCATACATTGACAGTTAATCTCTTCGTACATCATGTCAGTGTATCTGTACGTATATCATGTCAGTGTGTCTGTTCGTATATCATGTCAATGTATTTGTTCATACATCACGTGAGTGTATCTATACGTATATTATGTCAATGATCGTGTAAATATATCTGTCTGTATGTCACTTAATATATATAGTATCTGTGTGTACATCACCGACCGTTGTACTGCGCGTACTGCGCGGAGTAGGCGAGGCTGAGCTGCTTGGAGCCCCACAGCATGGCGTGCCCGAACTGCTGCGGCTTCTCGCGCTGCACGCCCGCCGCGAACTGGATGCCGCGGCACTTCACGAACCTTGTTGTTGTGTCATTAAATATTATATGTTAGAATTGATAAATACTGGAACGAAAGTGGAACGTAGTGTCTTAACACTAGGTTCCCGGGTTCCCTCTGCCTACCCTGCCTCGTGCGGGATACTGCGTGAAGCTAAGCTAATAAATACTGGTCTGTCGTAGCGCTGGGGCTGAAGTAGTCAAAAAAAAAAAACCCACGAAGAAATAAAATATATAATATTTTCATTTGTTTGCTATGGTAACAAGTACGGCGTTAAGTTGCGAAACTCTACTCGCAATACGTCAAAATCTGCGATAAGTGGAGAACAGAGTGTCTCGACACTACTACAACTACTACTGGGTTTGCCTACCCTACAAAGTGCGGGATACAGCGTGAAGCTAAAAAAAAGGAAAAATTTGTTTGTCCCTCACCGATCAGTGGCAGCATTATAACAGTAGTTCGGCAGGAAGTCGTAGTTCAGCTCCCAGAACACGTGCAGCGTGACACGGCCGTACGGCGCTAGCACGCCGTGATCCGATTCACGCAGGATCGCTTCAAACTCGTCGAGGGAGAGATACCTGCTGAGGAGTTTGTGGCAGAGACGGTTGACCGCGATCAGACCTTCCAGTTCCTGGGGAAATTTGAAAAGCTGTGTTTTTTTTTTGAAACACTCTGTTTCCCGCACACAGAGCAGAATACGCAGAGGGAACTTGAGAACACAGTTGCACTCCGTTCCGTTCTCCGCTTTCCGGTGCATTTTAGGGACACTGTATAAACGAATACAATTTATATTGTATTTAATGACCGAATCATCTTCTCTTTCCGCACCATAGATAAATAATTCCACTTTACAATTAATTTACTTAAAAAAAAAAAAAAATTAAATCCAAAATATTTTAAGAATTAATTAAAAAAAAAAAAAAAAAAGAAAACTATCCACAGATAAAACACACTCACCACAACGCCCGTTATATCACCAGCCTCGAACTTGGCGACGGCCGCGTCCAGGGCGCGGTGCATGTCGGCGTTTATTCTTTGCGCTACCTGTTAATTAAAGAAACAACATTTACGTATCGGCTTCACGCTGTATCCCGCGCATGGCGGGGCGGACAGTGGGAACTTGGGAACCTCGTGTTGAGATGAATTTCAGAAGTTATGTTTTAAAATGGGAGAAATCTACGCCGCGTTTTGCCTTCTTAACAGAGAAAAGAAATGAAAATATTAAATATATTATTTCCTCTCGTGTGTATAGAACCCACAACCCGTCGTTTACAGTCACACGCTTGTGCCGCTGCGCCACGACAGACCTCATACGAAACGCTACTAATAATCTCATTAAATTAAATCAGAATTACAAGACATACGCCTAAAAGCGTTCCTTCCAAGTCTCCTAAAAACAACACTTTGCACTAACATTACTAACATCACAAAAAAAACGCAAAAACACTACACTTCCAAAACTTCCAACACTTCCAACCGCACCAGAGCACACGCTACAACAAGTCTAAGCAGAATCAACACATCTCCCAAGTCTCCCTACACTTCCAAGCTGGCGGACTGACCAGCGCGCACAGGTCGACGTGGCGGCCCAGCAGCGCCACGTGCCGCTGGCGCAGCAGCGAGGCGTAGCGGCCCGCGCCGCCGCCCGGGCCCGCGCCGCGCGCCGCGCACTCCGCGCGGTACCGCTTGTCCAGCAGCATGCTGCAACAGACACATACACCGTTAGCAACAGGGAAGGCCACGGGAACCTAGTGTGAGACAATATGTTCCCCACACTATTAACATTTTATTTATATATATTTTTTTTATAGCTTCACGCTGTATCCCGCACTAGGCAGGGTAGGCACAGGAAACTCGGGAACCTAGTGTAAAGACACTCCGTTCCACTTCCGTTCCCCACTTTCTGCCGAATTCGAGGCATTGCGTGTTGAGTTGCGGAATTCAACGCCGCGCTTTGCCTCATTACCAGAGCGAAGAAATGAAACATTAAATATTTAAATTTAAAATATGAAATATTTCATATCCTCGACCGGGGATCGAATCCACAACCTGTCGGTTACAGTCACACTCTTGTGCCGCTGCGCCACGACAGACCTCAACTTCTTATTCGATATTGCGTTTTAAAATTTATCTTCTTACAGAGTAAGTATGAGAACGGAATGGAGTGACTTAACACTAGGTTCCCAAGTTTCATCTGCCTTACCAGCTATGTCTGCTGTCTTGTTATCAGAACGTCGAATATAATTCAAAATGATATTAATTTGTCTGGACGGGAATCGAACTGACAACCTTTAAAATTACTTTCAGAAGCTATTCTACTACAATAACCTTTACATGATTTTTATATTAAACTATTCTTTTTTTGTTAAGATTTATTGAAAAATACTCAGCACGCTGTGTTCCGCACACGGCAGGGTATGTAAAGGTAGGAAACTTGGGAACCTAGTGTTAAGACACTCCGTTCCACTTCCTTTCGAATTTGAGGCATTGCGTGTTGACTGGCGGAACTCAACGCCGCGGTTTTCCTAGTCACCAAAGCGAAAAAAAATATTAAATATATAATTTGAAAATATTAAATATTTCATTTCCTTCCATGTGTATCGAACCCACAACCTACCGTTCACAGTAACACGCTTGTCTCACTGCGCCACGACAGATCTCAAATATTATTACTATTTTTAAACTCCACACTAAGAATAACAAAATACAAACTTTCAAAACATAAAAACTTTAAACGTAACAGGATTTGAACCCGCGCCCGTCGGAAACCGTCCGCACGCTCTGACCAACTGAGCCACACGTTCTCATCACTAACTAGCCAGCTCACCTGGCAGCCAATTGCTTGTAATAGGCGTAGACCAATTCGGACAATTTATAGACGAACTGGTCGAAGCAAAGATTGACTTCCGCTTCCACTTCGTCGTAGAGGAACTGCTTCCGGAACACCGTCAGCGCGTATTGGGCAGAGTCGTTGTACAGATCCAGGGGGTACAGGACGTATCTGGAATACATTTTTTTTTTTTTTTTAATTATCTATGCTTTTTTTTTTAATCTGTAACTGATCTGATGATCATGGAAGATATTTGTTTATGTAATAGGACCTGTAAGAGTGATTTTTAAAATTTTTGTCTGTTCGTCAGTTGCGTTTGTACGCGTTAATCTCAGAAACTGCTAGCCATATATTAATTCAGTTTTCACTTTTATATTTTAGTAACCTTTCTTGAACATTTATACATAAATACATGTAAATAAACAAAAAAATACATCATTTTTAAATATTTTAGCAAAATTGCTACAATTTTTTTAATCATGTACCAAAAATTTCAGTTTTCAATGTATATATATTGTCTTAACAGTGATAATGTTATTAGAACAAGAGAATAATTGAGATTGGTAAATAAAATAGTGTGATTCAAGCGGGCGAAGCCGCGGCTGGGTCGCTTATTATATACATATGTATATAATATTATATAATCTATGATCAAAACTAAGCAAAGGATTGTCTTACCAGTCCTTTTTTTTTAATAACATCTTTGATATTCGTGAATATTGTTCATTTTATATGAAATAATTTCAATTTTTTTTTTCAGCTTCACGTTAAATAAATTAGTGGGCAAAAGGGAACTTGGTAACTTAGTGTTAAGACACTCCGTTCCATATTTCCCTTTTCCCCAAACTTGAGGCATTGCGTATTGAGTGGCGGAACTCAACGCTGCGTTTACCGTTCTTACCAAAGCGAAGAAGTAAGGAAAATATTAAATATTCCAATTCCCCTAATGGGTACCCATAACCTGTCTTACAGTCACTGACTTTGTATCTCTGAAGTACGAAAAGCCTCAAGGAAATTAGTTTACAACTGGATAAAAAAAAATGAAGGAAAAGTGAGTGATAAGAGAGGGACACCTCGGTTGTCCTTCATCTCCTTTCACTCTAGTTATCCCGTCAGGGATAAAGCGTGAAAGGCGATCAAAAGAAACGAATCCTTACTCCATCATCGCCGGCTCCTTGGATTTCAGGATGTGGTCAGTCAGTATCCAGGGCATGGACATCTCTATGGGGAACTGGATCCTCTTCTCCATGGTGATGAGATCGTTGCACTCTTCGTTGTGTTGATGGCGCACCGTGCATTTCTGGTAAGGGTTTCAAATGTTAAGTTACAAATAGCAATATTAAAGAAATATACTCAGCACAGCTTCACGCTGTATCCCGCACATGGCAGAGAGAACTTGGGAACCTAGTGTTAAGACACTCCGTTTCACATCCGTTCTCAACTTTCCTTCCTTTCGTTCGAATTTGAGACATTGCGAGTTGAGTGGCGGAATTCAACGCTGCGTTTTGCCTTTTAACAGAGCGAAGAAATAAAAACATTAAATATCTAAATTGAAAATATTAAATATTTCATTTTCTCGATTGTGGATCTAACCCAGAACATGTCAATTACAGTCACACGCTTGTGCCGCTGCGCCACGACAGAAACTCAAAATATATACATTTTAAAATTAATGTAGTAGAGATACCATTGTATAGACCATAGCTCAATCTGTGAATTAACATTGTAAACATGACCAACCGCGGCGTTAAACACCGCCACTCACTTATTATATGATTATGAATGTTACTTACATTGACCTTCCTCCCCATTGTCATTTCCAAATAGAACTCCCTGTACCAAAGTTGGGACAAATCGCAGCACTTTTGTAGGGAATCTGTTGAAAAGTTATATATATATATAGGTATATATATATATATATATATATATATATATATATATATATATATATATATATATATATATATATATATATATATATATATATATACATATACATATATATATATATATATATATATATATATATATATATATATATATATATATTAGAACTAAAACTAAAAATTGACATAAAAGAGTGTAATTCAAGCGGGCGAAGCCGCAGACAACTAAAAATATTTACAAAATATACAATTTCCTTGAAAAGGCATCGAATTCACTATCATCTTTCAATTTTTGACCAACGGAACCCTGCAAAATTAGTAAAAAAAAAAAAAAAAAAAGAAAAAAGAACCACCAGCTCACCAGCCAAATTAAGCATGTAGCCCCAATAGAAGCTTTGCCTGTGGAAGGACTCGATCTGCTGCAGCGTGGCCGCGTCCAGGTCCTTGCGCAGCGTCCTCCGCCCCCCGGACTTGTCCGACACCAGCGCCTCCAGCTGCGTGCGCACCATGTACAGCTGCGTGGACGACGGGCCTGGCTCGGACGATACAAATACAAATATACCATTCGAAATCGAAACGCCAAGGTTCCCAAGTTCCCTCCGTCTACCCTGCCACGGGATATGCGGGATACGGCGTGAAGCTGAGTGTATGAGTTAGCAAAGTTAACTAACAAAATTTATTTCGAACTTCTCAAAAACCAACTAAATTATATAGTATTTTTTGGAGAAATACTTAATATTTTTCTACACTTTAGATATTTAATGTTTTCATTTCTTCGCTCTGGTACAAGGTAAAACGCGGCGTTGAGTAACGCCACTCAATACACAATGCCGCAAATTAGGCGGAAAGCGGGAAAGAGAACGGAGTGTCTTAAAATACTAAGTTCCCAAGTTTCCTCTAACTACCCCGCAACGTGCGGGATGCAGCGTGAAGCTATAAAAAAAAATATATCATTAAATGGTTGGCACAAATTCAACAAACTGAACTGAATCTGATAATGTTGGGTTTAAACTTAAATTTAAAAAAAGTTTTCCAGAGGCGCGGGTTCAAATCCCGCTTCGTTCAAAATTTTTATACGTTTTTTAAATTTAAGTGTAGTATTTTCTGTCCTAAGTGTGGAATAACACTTTAAAAAATACAAAGAAAAAATGGATTTATTGAATATTGTGCCAGCCATTTAATGATATATTTCTTTATAGCTTCACGCTGTATCCCGCACTTAGCGGGGTAGTTAGAGGAAGCTTGGGAACCTAGTATTAAGACACTCCGTTCCGTTCCCCACTTACAGCAGAATTCGAGGCATCGCGTGAGTGGTGAAACTCAACGCCGCCCTTTGCCTTGTTACCAGAGCGTAGAAATTAGAACATTATTTTTTTTTATTGAAAATATTAAATATTTCATTTCCTCTCGTGTGTATCGAACCCACAATCTGTCGGTTACAGTCACACTCTTGTGCCGCTGCGCCACGACAGACCTCAAAATAATAATATATACATTTTAAAAAAGAAATATATATATTTTTTTTTATTTTACACTAAAATTCGAACCGCCACTCACCTACATTGCGTCTGGGCACTTTAATAGTGAAACTAGCCTCCGCATCCTTCTTCCCTCGCAACGCGGGGTCCTGTTGCGGTTCACAACCGCGCGCCCAATCTCCGCAGGTCTCGCGGACCGACACTATTAT